>JAJTUS010000054.1:0-297594 GCA_021399465.1 Hyaloscypha sp. PMI_1271
TTGGTGTTCTGACCCCCTAAAAACAGTGATATAACTATCCCGGATCTAGGGATTAGAATACTATTACCTTAACTCTATAAGTAATATTTTATTTTAAGAATAATTAAAATCTTAGAAGTTTACTTATTTTCTTTTAAATTAAGTTCTTTATTATATATTTTTAAGTAAAATAATTCTTATTTTAATTTCACTTATTTAAAATACTTAAATTTAATACTTGAAAATATAAATAGCTCTAGTCTTATATTCTTACTCTAGTGCCGTTTATTTAAAGTATTAAGGTTTTAAAGACTTCTCTTATATAAAGTAAATAATAGCTTAATATTATTTTTAACTTATAAATTACTTATAACTCATATATATCTTATAACTATAATAGCAG
The DNA here is from genome assembly GCA_021399465.1 of Hyaloscypha sp. PMI_1271. NCBI lineage: Eukaryota > Fungi > Ascomycota > Leotiomycetes > Helotiales > Hyaloscyphaceae > Hyaloscypha > Hyaloscypha sp. PMI_1271. The sequence continues at coordinate 383 of JAJTUS010000054.1, forward strand.
GCTTAATATAATAATTAAAGGCTTAAAGTTCAGAGAATCTTATATATTAAAAATACTAAGCTAGAGAGTAAAAGAGAGAGGAATACCTCGACCTTTAATAGTATATTACTTAGATCTCTAGCTTAACCCCACGTTTCACTTCTATTTCCTAATACTAACTCCTAGTAGATTATATAGAGGCGCTATCTATTATAATAACTTGCGAATAATTACTTGTATTTATAGAGATCGCGGTATAAAGTATTAAGAATATAAGGCATTTTAACCCTTAATACTTTATAGAGTATATATATAGGGTAAGAGTTTATTATAAGTTCTTATAAGTCTAAGTAATTCTCTATAAATTAATATAAAGAGGTATTAAAAGACATTTATAAGGATTTAGTAGATCTTCTAGGATTACAATATTATTAGTAGAGTAACTATAGCGCTTATATATTAAAAGAGTAGCTATTATAGGTCTCCTTAGTAATAATTCTCTTATAGTTATAAGATAGAAGACCTAAAAAGGTATAATAGCCCTTATCTAACGTGTATAGACTACTTTTATAAGAAAGGCCTAGGAATATAGGGCCTTACAGCGAGCTTGCTAGCTTAATCTATACGCATAAGAGCCTAAATGTCTCCTAATGCTTTATATTCTTAATACTTTATGCCGCGATCTCCCTAGTAGGCTATTGCATCTATGCACGTTTTTTCCTAGTCTAGTACCCACGGAGCTGTTCTCTCGGACCGCTGCGCCAGATTCACCAGAAGTCTTAGCGAGGGTCCCTACAGAAATTTTCTGGGGCTTTAGGGGAGGGGGGTATACTGCAGTGGGCTTTTAGAATATCGGCGTCAGATCATGGAGCGAGACAGACTCTCAACTTGACAAGCGACAAATACAAGCTAGTCGACACATGGCGAGTTGACGATAAGAATGAACTTGTACTATACCCGGAGTGCTGCAACCATATAGAGAACGTGGCTGGCGGGAGGAGGCGTGGGACCATAATTGCGAATTATTGAGAAAGCTTGGGAGGAAGTCGATGAGTCTCACTCTACGGGCTGAAAAGGGGCTCGCTTAGAGCCCCTGGATGTCTCAAGCTTGCGCGCACATTGACAGAATCTCAGAGTATTCCCCCAAAGCAGTCAAACTTACTTCTATAGAAGCAAATATTTAGTCTACTTGACTGATCGGTGTTTCTGGGGTCATGCATCGCTTGTTGAACTCCCCTGGTACTCCTAGCCCATCACAACCCCCGTATGTAATCACGTGGACCGTCAAAATACGACCCTTCCCTTGCCCAACTCAAATTTGTGATCTTACGGAGTACATAGTTGGGTCACCCGGAGAATTGGTACTAGTATCCCATTTGCTCGCTAACCTGCTGAACATGCAGCAAAGGTCACAAACAATTCGGCACCGGGAACCCTCCTGCAGCTTGCGGGCTTGGGGAAAAACATCTCATTTGCTCGTTACCAAAAATGCGCGAACATGTGGACAGCAAAATTCCACTCCGATGTGCAACGAAATGCAGGTGCCCAGCATTGATTGGATGCTGTGGAACAACCAGCTCTTGGTGGGGCAGATACTGCTGCATGCTATTTGCTCGCTACACAAGCCGATTCCGAGAATCGGGTTTGCCGATTTGCAAAGGTGGTTTGCTGCGATCTGCATCAAAATTCTGGCCAGATTTTTCATTGGATTTCTGTCACCAACGCCGGCTTGATGGGAGGACTTCCCATTTGTTCGCTAGAGAATATTTTCTTCTCTTGGGGGCGTGAAGAATGCTTATGGAATACGATGTGCAACAAAGAGTGAAACAGTGGCAGTTAAGATGGGGAGGCGTCGTGTTACCTGAATGTAAAAACTTGGTGCACCGAGACCTGAACATAGACCTGAACGAACCGCTTCTCTTGCTTCTGTCGTTTGACATCAGATAGTGGCTTTATCAATGCTGACTGGTGTCACCTGACTCAGTATGAAGCCCATTGACAATTCATGTGCTTTGGAAACATGTCTTCGGGCGGTGGCCTGGTCATGAATTTTCTTAGGGACACCGTACAAGATGGCACTTGCAAAAGGGAACGAACGGATGGTGCCGTCACGTGAAACTGGAGTGCAAATTGTTCAAGATCTTGTTGCAAATCGCAAAAGGGCGAGTGCAGAATCGTGTTGCGGGTAGATGCAGCGCGCCGCCCCGGATCGACTCAGGGGGTGATGCACGTAATAACCCGCCACCCCCTTTTCCCACCCCGATCCCACCCCGATCCATACTCCTCAAGATAACATTAGTGACTAATATCTCTATGCTCTCACCCCGAAAATCAATGCTTATAGTATCCACTTTCGAGTGGAGATCTGTAGCATGACCTACTCCCGAAGGAAGCGTAAATCGAACAAACATACCATTCGACTCGCGGACTTGGAGCTCGTGGGAGGTGAAACATTTAGAAGCTTAAAATTGATGAATTTAGTATGACCTCAACACTGCCTTTGTCCGAATCTCTAATCTACTTTTCCCACGACCCTTACCCAACATCACCTAAGCCTTTTTCTTTGCTTAAATTAAGAGTAATTATATTCAGAAATGTCTTCTACCTAAAGTTCAATACACATACCTCTATTAGGTTTAGTATCTATAGAAAAGTAGCTCTCAGGATTGTAATAGCGAGAAAGCCTACCGATTTCTATAAGCTCATCTACTATACTAGCTTAAGGCACTTAGGTAAATAGGTAAAACATTAGTAGAGAACTAGAGATTCAAGTAATATTATCCTTAGAGGCTCACATTCTAATAAGCTATTTATTTATTATTTATAAGAGTCTAACTTGTCCTTAGGCTACTAAAAGCCCTAATTTGCACGTATTTATCTATAATACAAAGCGATTTGTCTTTTACAACCGATTAGTCATTAAAACAGCCGCCTCCAAAATCATATTATTTAGCACTTGTCTTCTCCCCAGAAAAGAGCATTGTTCGAGGGACATTCGAAAATTATATCCCCCCTTGGATCCAAAGAAAGACTAGAGTGCAAGCGCATTGGAGTGCGTCGCTGCAGACGCTCGAGGGCCACTCTTCCTACGGCAGCTCTGTGGCCTTCTCTCCCGACGGTAATCTACTATCTACTTTACGTGTATCTGATTATTGGGTACCAATGCGCCGCCAACAGCTGCAACGAACCAACCCAAATGCCGTCATGTCGCATTTCATCCCTCGAATTGCGGCAGGTGACTCAAAGTCTTTGCGAGGCTTTCCATATCTCAAGCGGAACTTTTCGAGAGCAAAATGGGAGGAAGCTGATTTCACTACCATCCCCCCCCCCCCCCCCTAAATAATTGCTAGTGTGTAGGTTTTGAGTATAGGTGCGGGTAGGAATCCAGGTTGTTAGGCCAGTGAGGAAGTCCCTTTTGAGTTGGCTGAGAGCCTCTACCAGGGTAAACGGTCTTCGTGAACGTTCTACGCACACCCCTGGCTTAATACACAGACCGCTTTTTGCTCTGTGTAATAGATCCAAAAGCCCTCCGACCAGGCTTATAACCACTCAGAATAGGAATTCTGTTCCTCTAATCCATATTAGGTGCGCTAGCCATTATTTAGGGGGAGTGGTAGGTAGTGTATCGGAATTTTACAATTGACTCTCCCTTGTGTCATATAGTAGGTATGTAACATTGTTGTTCGGTACTTGGGTATACGTCCCTAGAGAAGATACAAAGTTAAAGTCTGGCGGTATAACCACTAGTAGCGCAAGTAGACTTTAATATATTACTATCTTAGCTATATGTCAAGCGCCTTTCTTGCCATCTCTAAAGAGATACAAAATTGCTACCGCGATGTACAGACGTACTATATACGTAATTAATCAAGGGATCATTACTCGGCGTGATATAACGAAGCGAGATAAGGTAGCTACGTACCCTTACCTAGAGAGCCCCAAAGTAAACTAGCGGACGGTATTGAAAGGGGGGAGGCGTCGACTCCAGTCTCCAGCCATACCGTATCACAGCCTGCGGTCTAGTTGCCAGCTCAATTCCCAGGTCGGATTCCCGGCCAGATATCAGGTCGGCGGGATATTAGTAGAGATTCCCTGGCCACCCGAGCTTACCGAGATGGTGGTAGTCCGGCGAGATGCCGCTGTGAAACCGGGTCCGAAGAAAGAAAGGAACCTTTTGCTTGAAGCCTGAAGCCTTGTACCCTCGGGTAAGATCAGTTCGACCAAATATGAACCACCTCTTAAGCTCAATTATTGTGCTCGCCCGCTGATTGCAGTTAGATGATGGATATTTCAGTGTCAGGGCAATCTAGCTTCCACCAGGAACCCAAAGGCCAATTTGCAACTCCAACACGGCGGAAGCTCTCCCCAGTATCTCCCACCGGACACAGGACTAGTCCATGCGTCTGGGCAATCCGCAAGCAAAAGACGCTGGTGTTAGACCAGTCCATTTCATCCCTTATATCAAACCAGCAAGACGCGCAGCGGTTGTTCGAGTCTTCTTCTTCTGCGGAATCCGAAGATAAGGGAAAACATGCCGGATATGCCTTTGAGTTGGTGTTCCGACATGTCACTAAGACGAGTGGCCCCCGGATCCTCAGTAAACCTCCAACCACTTCCCCAAACGGATCTTCTGCTCCTAGCACTACATTCGCCTCCACCAGCAACGCCAAGGGCTCCCAATCGAAGCGAGTTTCTCGTGTGAATATTACAGGACCATCTAAGGAGGCCCAGGACCATGAAGGAGCACGATAACTCGTTGAGTGTGATATCCTGGGCAGTTTCGTCTCAACTTGAACATCAACCCGCCAAAGCAAGTCAGTGAACAACGTCCGCTTCCACAGACCAGCCAGATACTGGTCAGTTGATTCATTTGCAAACTTCCGTGCAAGTGCAGAAATTGCGACTAACTTGTCTCTACTTTGCGACAAATTTCGACGAGAATAATTTTCCACAACATCGTTCCAATTCCGTGTTAACAGTTTCGGATCGATACGAAGGTCGTATCTCGGCAAACCCATGGACTGCCGTGCCTGCTCTATGATAGTTGTCTCTTCGCACCGCCAGGCCATCATTCTTGACCCACACATCAACACACGAGGCGAAAGTGCAAGCTCCTGAAGGCACCAAGCACGCGTGTCCACTGCTTCCGGAGACCAGAATGGAATCATTTCGACGTACTCTGAAACATATACGCCGGATACTACTTGAATTGCTGGCATTGGAGGTCGTTCAACAAAGCACCCTTCATAGCTGTCTCGAGCGCCTGCCGCGCAAATTGTGAGAGAAGAACAGCTATAGACTTGACCCATCTTATTTGATTCTGTTCGCCAGTCCTCGGGACAGTCTTGTATAATGCACAAAGAGTCAATCCACAGGTACTCAATTCCAAGGTGCCGCGTTATCTCTATCGCCTCTCGAAAGGTTTTCGGCAGAGCTGAAACTGAAATACTGCTCATTCTCTCCGGAAGTGTTTCTTTAGTTGTAATAGCAGGTTTGGAATTGCCCCAACAGTGCGAAAGAGTGGTGTACTGGATGTTCTTCAGGCTCAACAACCTTCCTGTCTCAACCAACCTCGCTTCCTTACACCCGCTTGCGTTCCCAACATATATCAGTCTTGTAGGCCAAAGCCTGGTGAGCTGTTTAACGAGGCCGTGTGGAACTTTTGGCTTGGCTGGTGGTTCGATTGGAGGTCCTGTTGCTGGTTTGGTGGCAAACGAGCTCTTTCGAGCCGCCGCTTTGAGCTTACTTCTCATATTTTTGATGATTGAACTTGTTGCAACAAGCGTCGACTGCGTAGCGGCGGCAGGGATAGTAACAATGGGTGGCCGGGGGGAGTGAATGTTACTGCAGGCAACATTATGATGCTCCACGCAGTTGTTGAACCAGGTGCTAATCATGTCGAAACCCTCCTCTGAATCAGCTTTTGAGAGTAGCTTCCTACCCATTATATTTGACTCCGCTTGAATGGTAAGCAGACATTTTGTTGAAATATATCGGAAGATAAATCAGATTGGCAACTTACCCGACTTAGAATATATGGCGACAGAGCCTAGATACCGTGGTAATGCCTTGCCCATAAAGCATTCCAGAAAGATTTTACCGAGATACATATCCATCCTCAGAAGTACCTGCTGGGGTCGCTCAGATGAACATGATCGATGAAGCCAATCCTGTGAGTGAGCCGATTTCCCTGCTTCTCTTTCAACCGCCTGCCATAGCAGAGTGCAGAGTGGACAGCCTTCATTGGCAGATGTCCTGAGAGTGGCGAGGTTGGGCGCATGACAGAAGGCCATAAGCTGGAGAGATGATTCAAGTGAATCCACAAGGCGCCGACAACGGTCACATGAACCCGCGACTTCAACCATTCTTGCGTTGAAACGAAGCGTGAGCTTGGATTTATCATCAAGTGTTATCGTCCATACGAAGGCGCCGGGCGAAAAAATCCGTCCATTTTTTACTGGTTACGTAAGCGAATTTACCCTACCAAAGTGACACACCCCCCCCCCCCCCCCCCCACCATAGTAAATTATACTAAAACAAAGGTACTATCTATGAAATTCATTCCCTCCTTCAAACTCTATAATAAGATTATTTATTGCGGCCTGCCGTGTAACCAAAGCACGTATCCGATCCTGTGGAAACTTGTCCCATTCAGCTCTCCACGCACGATCAGTCTATTCTATCGTATGAGGGGCATTCCACTCCTTAGTAATAGCTATTCTCAGAGGTATCCAAACCCCCTCAATTATATTCATCTCTGGGGAGTTTCCAATATGCTCAAGTAGCGGAATACCCTCCTTTTCAAGCCTCCTTTGAGTCCACTTACTTGCATGCGAGGGAGCGTTATCTTACTGAAAAAGATAAGGAAGAATATCGCACTCAAACTCGTCTGGTTCGTGTCGTTAAACCATGAGTTCTTGCCAGAATAGAATTAATAAAGGCTCAAGAACCTCGTACATATAGCGTAGATTATCGACTCCTCCTCGTGATGCTCCCTTTTTGAACATATTCTTCTTCCAATAAACGTCCCAACTTGCACGCTTCTTTGGCCACTTTTGCCCCTTCTCATCCCACTTCTTCTCTTTTGCTCTCTCCTGAGCATCGAATACCGCACGACACTCTGCCTCTACTTCTTCTTCGTTGATTCTATCCATCTCAGCTTAATTCGATTCCTTCTGCTCTTCCGTTTCCTTGTAGTAGATGTGGCATGGCCCTTTGTAATCGTAGGTAAAGCATGCCCAGAACATTGCCTCCGTATAATTATTATACCGCCGTTCAATGCAATCAGGATAGTATCTCTCTGATTCCCCGATCATTCGTGAGATATTTTGTATACCACGCTTCGCAGAAATAACGATCACTGCCTCGTTAGAAAAGATAACTTTCTGCCACTCTTCAATTCCCTAGTCCTTCCGTGAGAGTGCAATCTCAAGTCATTGAGCTTTTTGTATATCCGTAAGACCGAGTTTTTTCGTAGATTTCCGTCGACGGAGGCCGCGAGCACGTAGCTTCTTCTCAATTATTCTGCGATAGACGTCAAAGAAGCCTTCTTCTTTTGACACGATATGCCAAAGCTTCTTTCTTTGGGTCTTGTTCAACGTACAAGCTTCCACTAACTGAATCACTTCCTCATCTGTGACTTTTCCTGGCCTTCCAGAGCCTTCTTTCCGTCTAATCTGCTCTACTTGCTCCCTAATAGTAGGGGGAGGTAGCCCCTCTTCGTCATATCTGATCTGAACCTCAGCAGCGGCATTTTTGATATCTGTAGCGGTTTGCTTAGGTAGATTTGCTCTCCGTGCGGCCTCAGCTTGATGAACATAAAGTAAGTGAGTTAAGAAAATAGCCTTATCAATATCAGTAGCGTGTTTACCCATAGTGCAATTGAATTAATTTAATTAATGTGAGTAGGGAGAGAAAGTTTTGGTGGGGTTTGCTAGGAAAAATTCTCGCTTGCGTAACTAATAAAAAATGGACGGATTTTTTCGCCCGGCGCCTTCGTAATGTCAAACTTGTCAACGTGGCTGTCTAGGTGAAGACTAGCGCAGAAGGATTCACGCAGGAGTCTTGAAACATAGCCACTCGCGAGATTGCGCTAGCGTTTCAAGTAATCTCAGCGCCGATCACAGATCCTACCGAGGCCTACAACCCCTGTACTGCCAAACCCCCGATTTTTCATAAAATTGCCCATTTGTAAATTGCACATTCGCAAGTTGCACTTAGCTTTTGAGATTTTTACATAAAGTAATTGTTTTACTTCCTGTCGATTCATTTACCTCCGAGAAGAATAAGGTCGTATCCAGATGGGTTGCCTATAACCTTACCAGTTCTGCTAATTAGAGAAGAGTTATGTATGAGACTCACTAAGCTTTATTTCTACCTTCACCCCCTTTCTTTCCCCTCGGAGCACAGTGCAATACGAGGCCTAGTCGACGTGTACCATGGGCAGCCTCGGATCGCGGAACCCCATTCGCCTGCATTTCTTATAAAACTGTTCGACTTCATACTTCTTGCAGCCCAAGGGCCAGAGAAAGTAGACAGTTGGGGATTTTCCATATTTCCTGGATGGATATCTGTAAAACTCCCGGCGAAGCTGATACATCCTCAACGCCAGTCATCCACTAGGCTTGGAAACCTCGTCATTTACTGGGCCGGGCGGATAACTGTGTTGGGAAAGTTGCTTGGTCGGTAAGTACCACGAAACAGCCTCATTATCCGTCTAAAATCATTTCCATAATGTAGGTTTGTTACATCCAAGAAAGTGAGATAGAAAAGTGGACACTACTAATTCTCGCCCCAAAGAGAAGCTTAAATCCCACCATTACAGACCCCCCGAACGCAAAAACCATAGGTCTGCAATTATACTTCCGGACTCACTGGCATGCGACCTTGAGATACGTTCTCCGACTTATGCCGATGTCATATTTATGGTTGGGAATTACTTCTGACCACCTCGGTCACTTTCTTGTTTTCAGCGATTATAATGAAGTGTCTACAGGTGAGAAGCTTTTAAAGACGAAGGAATCATTCTGGGTTATCAACATAATCGATGAAATTTTGCCTATGGTCTCCGATGGATTAGACATTGGGGTGGTTCCGGGACGCTAACAAGTTGAATGCAATTGTTGGAGAAAGAGATTCGAGACCGCGCAAAGTGACTCTAGAGCAGTTCTTGAGCTCATAATACAACAAGAGGAGCCACCTTTTACGGACGAACTACGAAATAGCTTGAAGGACCCACAGCCGCAACTATAACTTCAGCCGTAACTTGCTGTAATTGTAACCAGCTGTTACACTATTATACGGATAATAAGATGAATGGATTGAATTGATCTGAATTAAAGGAAAGAAGCAAAGGTTGTTTAGAGGGTACTAATATACACAAGTGGGTAAACAATAGTGCGCTAGTGATTGCAAGAGTGTTAGGGTGAACCCGTCCTCGTGACAACTAACTATTTCTGAACCGTGAAGCTCCATGAATTATTGGGGAAGGATCCAACTAAGTCGAGCAAAATGGTATAGCTACACGGTATTGACTATATAGTAACAGTTAGAGGTGGGCACCTGTTAAAGGGCGGGGGGTGTAACCTCTACAATCCAAACTTATACTATTTGCCTACACAATCTGCGAAGCAATTATCCCATGCTGTATTCCCAGAGGGCTAATTCAGTCAGTTACTAATAAATATCCATAAAAATGTTTGTAATAGGCTTACATAGACAAGTGATTCGCCTGGTGCGTACAGATCTGTACAGCCTGTGTAGCAAGGGTTTTGGCGTTTACGTACTACCGCCGCATCTGCTGTGATTAGAAGTGCAGCGCAGACGGGAAGAAAGATAGAGATAAGCTGCATTGTATTAATAGTAATTCAGAGTAAAAAGATAGTAGATTCGATGCGGATGTGTTAGCTAGAATCAATTGATTGAGACAAGATGAATGTATTTATACCATTCTAGTAACCCCTTAATTACTTGCAATAGTGGGTTCTGTAACCTTCTGGGAGAGCTAGCAAGGACCTATAGATTCCAGGAAGTATAATAAGATTATAGTATTACAAATACAGGCTTGGTTTGAGGCCGAGAGAGCACGGGGGTACGGCTGGTTTGGTAATATAACAGAGCCTCTTATTTGAATAATCTCGATATTGAGTTCCCAGCCGTGTGGCTTGTTGTTTTGTGTGCGACTGACAAAAGCAAGACGAGTGCGCACTGAAATCTCCGGTTAGAATTAGAGTTAGTTTGAAACTGGAAGCTGATGTGCGTATTATTAGGCCTTAAAATTTAAGATTACCCGAGATTACTTTATAACCTTTATAATTGCAACAATTATTAAGTATAAGGAAACCTGGTTGTAGAAGTATAGCCGGTTTCAGCTTAATTACCGTTGTAAAGAGGGTACCCATAGTTCACGAGTTATCACACGTTTTAGGGGTTTTTTGGCGTCAAAATCAAGTATCTTTATAGACCAAGATCTACTCTCCTTCTCCGTATCCGTGTCTCTCTGTCACATGCAGACCTGCGAGGGTGTGTCAGTTGCCTAAATCGCCTGTTTTACCCTCTTTGACCAGGGTACCAGACCCTATATATAGACCTGTAAATACCCTCTTAGAACAGCAATCGAGTTCTTCTTACCCAACCAACATATTGAACTAGCTAGCTTGGCTGGCATCCATTCCTTCCAGCACCAGGTTCAACCACTAGTTCAGTTCGCCCCATTTTTGGGTATTGCTTACCTGCACAGTTTACCAATCATTCGATTGTATCATCATTTGTTTATGTTCCTTTATTATTAAGGTATCTGATTAATAATTATCCCCTCTACAATATTAGTGCGGGGTAATGGGATCGCTGTGGGGTTATGGGAATCAGGAATATAGCTTGGGAGGTCTTTCTCTTTGTTTCAAGGACCCACTCAATTTGTATCTAGTCATTCTAGGTTCCTTCAATCAATAATATATCACTTTTGCACCGATATATTATTCCTATTTCAATACACAACTTCTGCTTTGCGGTATCGAACTACGCCTCAACTGCTTACAGGCTCGCGGTGACGCTCACTCCACCAAGCTCTGCTTCGATTTTCGAAGACTCGAGATGTAGACTTTCTGCCGGAGTCGGGTCCGACAGGTATTGCTCTATGGTGTTGGGCATACTTGTCGTGAATGTGGTTGTTTTTCAATAAAAGAAATCGTGTCATGGAAGGCAAAGTGCGATCGATGAAATCGGCTTGCGCGTCGATGTGAAGAACACGTACCCAAATCCGGTTCGCTTTCAGATTCACTAAGTCAGAGGTATCTATTGTGGACTTGTACTACTAAACGGCAGGATGATTCAAAAGTCGCCATTATTGTTTGCTTATCTGGGGTTCCTATCTCATTGTTCAGTTGCCGAATCTCGACGATTTCAGCCAGTTCAAGTCCACACTCCCCCCTAGTGGGTACGAGCCTTGCGGCAATTCTGTGTTTATGTAATCTAAGTAAGCATTGCTCCGTCGTCATGCCACGCAGCCCCAAACTAATTCCCAAAATCTCCTCCACCACAAGCATCAGATAGCCAAGACGCACATCAGAAGACGTGCAATAGATACCAAAAGATTAGGTAAAAGACCAATCATCCTCTATCCGAACATGCGAATTCGTTCCTTCTTGGCTGTGTCCTCGGTGATGCGCTTCAAGGCCTCGGATCGGATGTTGATCGCAGTATTTCTCTCGAACGCCTCCTGCTTCTCTCTGTCGATGTTCCTAGAAGAGAAGATAGGGAGCCATAAACTCATGCAGTGCTTAAATTCACTTTCCATGACTTTGTCGATTTCGGTACTGTTGTGGGAGTACTTGGTGAGAAAACCACAAGCGATCAAAGTGCCTCGACAATTGACAAGTGCGAGGGCTTTGGGACAAACCGAGAGATCGTAGATTCCTATAATCTGATATGCATAATAGAAATCGGCTCTCTCAGTGGGTTTCTTCAAAATAATGAGATCGAACAAAGCCTTGTCTGCTTCGTAGTTTCCTCGGTGAACAGCTTCGTTCTTCGACCAGATGGCATTGAGATCGATAGATGGCTTGGTGGTCACATACCCACCGCCGGACCAGACTCGCTTGATGGATTGAAGAAAGCCGCAGCGGACTTTGGCGCCAACATCAAACAGAGGCTTCTTCATCTTCAATTCCTTCTGGAGTGTGCTGATCTTTATGTTGGCGGTTGCAAGCTCGGCTGTTTTTGCCTCCAGTTTTGACTCGGCTTCTTCTTTGCCTGCCCTAACCTTCTTGGTATCTGCTCTCAAACCTTCAATTTGCAGGTTGAGAACTTTGATTTCTTTGGATCGAATAGCCTCGCTAGACTCCTTGCACGACTGGTTTTTTGACTCCAGCTCTAAGATCCTCGACTTGAGTTGCTTAATCTCTGAATAAGCGATGCCAATCTCATGTTGAAGTTCGTTCGTACCAGATGAGCTATCATTCGAAGAAGAGGCTGCAGATTGTTTGGTGTCAGCATAAGCAGAGATGTTGTCGTCACTTTCTGTGAAAGTCTCTTCTGCGACTCCTCCGTCGACAATACGTTTAAGGCTTCTTTGCAAGTTGGCGGAACAGCCCTGAGACATATTAGCTGCCAAATCAGCACGTATATGGTGATATCGACACTTACCCAGATATTGCCGACAATGCATCTCTGCTCTTCGCAGAACTCCAGGAATTTAGTAGCGCTCATCTTCTCGACTTGTGCGATGATCTTGGAGTTCCATTTATCTTTCTCCTTGACTGGATGGGCCTCTCCATCGGAGTCAGCTTCATCCTCTGATTCAACTTCGCTTCCCAAGAACTCCAATTCAAGTTCCTTTCGATGATCGCGCGCCTGGAAGTTGACAATTAGACCTGATACCAAGGTTGACAGTGAAACAAACCTTCTGTTCGGCCAAAATAGCTTCACCATATTGCTTCTCTGCCAACTCGAGATACGAGGTGATCTCGCCATGGCTCTTTTCTAGTCCAAGGTCCCTCAACTTTGCGAGCAAGACAAAGAGCTCACTTCGGAAAGGTTCCAACTGAGAAACAAGTTCGTGCTGCTCTATGAAAAGAGCACTCAGTTGATCTGCTGCATTAGCCATGATGCCAATCTATCATGAAATTCAGGTGCAAGGCAACGTTTTGTCGGGACGAACTGCTTTGAGGTGTTGAAGGTTTCAGATCCCGATGGAAGGAGTCGTTGCGCATTAAGTAGAGGGAGGGAAATTTTGTGCCGTGTATTGTCCAATTTTCGAGTCGAAAGATTTAATGCGTTCTATTGAATTTTACCCCGACCTTGTAAAAAGGGACACTTCTCACCTTCCAGACGAAATTGCACACCAGGCCCTTCCAATTGTGTACTATCTTGCACTCAGCACCGAGTTATCATGTAGAGAAGAGTAAGACTTCCACTGCGTCACATCAAAATGATATCCTAAAGCAAGAGGCTTACAAGAGACCTTGATTGTTTCTTTTATGCTCTTGAAAACCACAAGTCTGATTTTCTGCAACTCTCTTGAAGCACTAAGGGGCATCATTCGAGAGCCTTTGGCTCAACACCAAGCACTCGAAAAACCATCTTTGCTTCTTCCATCTTCGTCCAGACTCGTGGATCCTCAACAGACTAAGCGCCTTCCCAAAACACCGGCCGCCTCAACCATCCTGGGACAAAGGGAGATTATCTCTGTCTCCAGGTCAGAGAACTTCGACGTATGGATGTGGGTCGAAGAACGCAAATTTCTTACACTTGGTCGTGCTTGCGTTACAAAGTATACAACTCTCCACTCAGATTCCAAAGCTGGACTTGTGACTTGCTTTTATCGAGACGCTCTTTTATAACTTGCTCCGCATTACTCTCAGTTAGGACACCGTCGGCGGTTGTCGGCAATATTCCAGTGCCTTTTATAATGGCCGTCGTTCAACTCTTTGCTGAGTATGATATGGCGACGCAAGGCTGCCCCGAAGTCAACCTGTAGAGGCCCTCTTGGAGATGGCCAGGGTTGGCGGGGTACGGAGGGTAATCCTAGTGGGATCGCGTAAGGATCGGCTTGTCAGATTGAGAAGTTTATGCTCTTTCAAATTTATTGTTTTGCAGTAATCTCGTGGAACTCAAGATCGAGAATTTGTAGGCGTGGGAATTGGTCCATTCAAATGCTGCTTGAACAGCATTATGGAGGAGGCAGGCACCGAGAGAGTGCGGCTGATACGAGGTTTGTTGATGAGATCTGGCGTGAGGTTGATTTTGAAGACATAGTTGGCAATTGAAGTGTCAGACATCCTGAGAGATGATAGAGGTGCGTGCGGACAATTTCTGTGCGGGGGGGAGGACGCGTTGGAATAAATAAAACTCATCCCGGTCGGCACACGCTATAACAGCAATATCATCTGCAAAAATGACCTCGATGACGAGATAGGGGCACAGCAGGATCTGATGAAATGGTAGAAGAAAGTGTGGCTCGGTGGCAGGGTGAGGCATGAGAGGATTGAATTTCGACGGTTCTTCCAGTCCAGAGGCTCGGTCCTTTCCTCCCCACGAACGGCCACAGTCCAGACATCACGCACTCTTCCATCGGCGAATGTATGTCATAATTCTCCCGGTCGGATTGGGACGAGGCGCGAGATTGAGAGGGTTCATTGATGCTAGTCAACTTATCTCCCACGATTCCCTCTCCCCCTACCGCCACCCCTCCCACCTCTTCCAGCAGTACCCCTCTGTAGCCCCTCAATATCCGAAATGTCCTTCTTGCTCAACTTCAACGTCCCTCCAGAAAACTTTCCAACACCTGGAGCTCCAACGCCTCGATCTCTCATTCCCTCACTAGTCTTCTTCATCTTGGCCTTCTCCAGAATAATTCCATTCTCTCTTGCCTCTCTTCGTCTCCTATCCTCTTTCTCGCTATTCTTCGTAATGATACCTTTCCGGTGTGACATTGGCATTTTCTCCTGCTTTAGAATCGACGTCTTTGACCCCAACGCCTGTAACCGTAGATCTGTAGCTTTGTGACGATTATTGCCGCTTAATGTAGGGCTTTTCGCCGAATCGAGGAGATGTGATTCGGCGAGGAGTCGTTGGAGTGCTAGATCTTTCTTGAGATTTGCAGCTTCGGAGGGGTCGTCTTCGATTGATTCTCCTGCTTTGTCGCGCAGAACAGAACCTAATGGAGTGGATTTACGGAGTTTCGAGCTCTAAACTTTGGTTAGGTATTTTTAGACCAGCAGAGAATAGAAATACCATGAACGATTTCAGCTCCTCCTTTGACATTGCCGCGGTTCGTGCATGTGCCTCTGTGTGCTCCACCACCTGCACAGCGTTCTCTTCGTCTTCCGAGATTCCTTCCCAGTCTGAGCCTTCCTCCGATTCGTCTGCTGATTCTTCAGCGACTGGTTTCAAAGATTTCTGGACTGCTGGGAGAGGTGTGAATTGTGTTTCGAAATGTCGCCGAAAGATTTCCTGCGCATCCAGTCCGGAGGCATCTGACTCCCCACTCTCGTCTCTATCCCCCTTTGGAATATCAGGCGTCCGCCTTTTTCGCTTCCCTAACATCGAGGCCATATTTGGGTGGTGTTGGAAGGACAAGATTCTCTTGATTTGATGTTGCTCTAACATGTGGTGAAAAGAGAGAGACACGGCAGAATCTAAAGGCGGTGTGCAAAAACTTGAAAAGATGTCCGAAAAGAAAAAAAGTCAAATCCCCTTCTTTTTTGCGATCTGCAACAAACGGCAGAATGTTACTCACCGCCTTGTAGGAACTACTTCAACGTCTAACTACCTCCAAAAACTCTACCTCAATCTTCGCAGTATGACCAAATTCCGACCCTGCATAGACCTGCACTCTGGCCAGGTGAAGCAGATTGTTGGGGGCACATTGACCACAGCTTCCGCGGACTTGAAAACGAACTATATCTCGACTCTTCCAGCTGGCGATTTCGCGAAGCTCTACAAGGACAATGGACTGGAGGGGGCACATGTAATAATGCTAGGGCCTGGGAACGAAGAGGCTGCCCGCGAAGCATTGGCAGCGTGGCCAGGAGGTCTGCAGGTGGGCGGAGGAATCACAGACCAGAATGCGAAGCAGTGGATTGAATGGGGCGCTGAAAGGGTAGGGGAGATTGGATGCTGCTGGATTGATGCTGATTGAAGTAGTAGGTCATAATAACTTCTTTCCTCTTCCCTTCCGGCAAGTTCTCGCAAGAACGTCTCGACTCTGTACTCGCAGCCCTTGATGCAGACAAGGAGAAGCTTGTCATTGATCTTAGTTGCCGGAGGAAGGATAATACTTGGTTTGTGGCTATGAACAAATGGCAGACGATCACGGATATGGAAGTCAATGAAGGTTTGCATTCCTTCTTCTTGTGATATAGCTTGTGCTAACATATTTCACAAGGATCCATCAAATCCCTCGAACCATACTGCTCCGAATTCCTGATTCACGCGGCAGATAATGAGGGTCTGCAGAAAGGTATTGATGAGAAGCTGGTGGAGAAATTGGCGCAGTGGTGCAGCATACCAGTCACATACGCTGGTGGCGGAAGAAATCTCCAGGATCTGGACCATGTCAAGAACCTGAGCAATGGCCGTGTCGATCTGACAATTGGCAGTGCGTTGGATGTCTTTGGTGGATCCGGAGTGAAATTTGAGGAATGTGTTATATGGAATCGACAACAATCAATATGATCCCCATTCTTCGGTTAAAACAGTCCTACCTTCCTCTTGTCCTGATCCTCTGGTCTCATTCATACGTACCATGCAGGTGCTTTTCGTGGAGGGAGTTTAGGAGTGTCACCGGGCACTACATATGCGCGCCTACATCTAGATACCCTCAGGCATTGCCACACCCAGTTCGGGCGTATCCTGACTAACAACATTGTCCCCAAGCCCCACGAAACCTGGTTTCATCACCTACACTCTGACAACCCCTGTCGCCATTGCCGCGAATGAGTAAGTAGACTGATACATTGCGAAACTGGCATTTGTTGCTCCGACGGGATCGAGTGTGCAATTGGGAAGCGCAGCATTCAATGACACGGTCGTAAGGGGAGAAATTACTGCAGCGGGGCATCCGCATTCAGAGGCTTGCTTTTGGCAGGGTATGAGGGGAAGTGATTGACGATGTTATTTAATAAACATGGAAATGGCCAGGGTCGTTTTCGTTGTTGCTAAAGTTTGACACTTGTAAGGTGTTGGAACTGAGTAAACTGCGGTTTCCACGCCACAGGAGATAAAAAATTATGTTCCGTAATGCAGAACACCCTTCGTAAGGAATATCTTGCTGAAAGAGAAGCTCACGATTGTGAAGATTAAAGTGAGCTATGTTTATAGATTCTGATAAGATCCGAGGCTGCTGCCCTGGCGTCAAGAAAAAGCCAGACTTGCTCGCGAAGCGAGTTAACAAAGCCGACATGAACTTTCTTCGGCTTTACACAACAGCTGTACAACACGCTTCCTGTCGAATCGGTAAATACGATGGAATCTACATTCGATAGAGATGTCTTACTCAAACGGCGCTCTCTTGCAGAAGTAGAACTACTTCATGATCCCCTCGAGCAGGTGCGCCTCTTCCAAAATGAGGAATATCAAGCTCACAGTATGCAGAGTCAATCCAATCCGAACCACCGAAGGAGATAGCAAAGACTTGGCTATTACCCCCTCGGCCGTCCAACAAGTCTGAAAGCAGTGCTTCCTTCTCTGCCGACAACAGACAAACCCGGAGCCACGTCTGATTATAGCGGAATACATTTAGCTTCTTCTGTCGATACTACAACTGTCAAAATCCAAGAAGATGTTCTCAAGCCAGACTCGACCATCTCCATGCCATCTGCTATTCCCCAGCTTGGTTTCCCTCTGAACGAAGTTTCGAGGAACATACCAAAGCTCACGAAAGCGGAAAAGAAGAAAATTAAGTCTCTTCAAGATCGCTGCAAGTCTCTCGAGCAGAAACTTAAAAGAAGGAGCGGGATCTGAAAGTAGCCTAGCACGAGCGGAACAAGGCACGGAAGGAGACGAAAGAAGCAGAAGTCAAGCTTGCGGAAACTTACGTCCAACATGCAAAAGTCTTGAAGGAGACAAAAGAGGCTCTTGAAACGGAGTTCCACGAGAGATACGAGAAACTCAACCAGAGCAAAGGCACAAATGAAGAGCTGTAAAGAGTCAAGCGTGGAGAAGCTTCAAGAGATCATGGGTCAGCGTAAGGACACAAACGATGGCTTGAAACTTACCGTACATACCGTGAAGGAGGAGCACAAAGTTTGAGAAAGAGAGTTAGACGAGGAAGTGGAAAGATTGGGATCAAAACTTGCCAAAGCACTAGTGAAGATTGAGACTGGGCTCTTACCACAGATTGAGATATTAGGGGGAAAGGATAGCAAATGCGAGAAGCTCTGGAGAAAACTAGAGATTAAGCCGAGAATAACTCAAGGCAAGAACATCGGCCCGTGCCACAACTACAATCAGTTGATGGAGAAGAATAAGGGACTGGAGAGGGATCTAGAAAATCTGAAGCTGAAGAAAGAAAGCATGAAGCTGCTGCTTGACGTCGGGATTGCTGTTCGCCTTCGTTTCTTGGAGCAGGCAAAAAACACTTATCTGATCGAACAGAGGGGAGGCCTCAACCAGATAACCATCAGGGAAGGCAATGAAGCAGCACACAGCGCTAATGGGACTACCGATGCTGCTCTTTTCACCTTGGGAATTCTCAAGAACGAGGATGCATTGGCACCTGCCTTCGGGCAGGTTTACGCGAACGTAATACCAACTGAGTATCTGCAATTGCCTGAGCTGCTGAGACGGGCTTGGGATTGTTTTGCAACATTGAGCCTTTCAAGGGGGTTAGAAGTGGCAAGGAGTCTAAACTTTTTCGCAAAGAACAATCTAGTCTCGCTGATGATATCCTCGGGAAATGGGATCGTCGAAAAGCTTCAGACTGCCCTGGAAAGTTTGAGCGAGATATTAGGAATTGGTATCTATCTATTGGACCGGCTCGAGTGGCTAACTGTTGAGATCGTAGAATTTGATCGGCCGAGGAGTGGAGGCCGACTGACATCTTTAGTGAGTTTTCAATCTATTGAGGCTATCTATAAAGCGCAGGCAACTAATTTGAGTCCAGTCTGAAGCTTTTCGAAGGCAAGGCCAAAACGACACCGAGGATAATTTTGATGGTTGTGATGACTCTGGCTGGATTGCATTTGCTGATTCAGACCTTGACTTGAGTTATGGCGAGTCGGAAGCATATTTAATGTACAAGTTGGATTAGTTTAAGTAATTTGGTTAGACAGCATTAGGGGTTTGGATAGGGGGAAGATCAAGCTAAGCGATAAATGTCTCACATCACCCCTGCAAAGACACAGGGATGTATCCCACTCTCAAATAGCACAATGAATTGCTTTTTGATGACATCTTCCCGCACTTTGCTCCCACATGGTCTGAGAACACCACAAAGTGGGGATCTCTGCGAGGTGATCCGAATAAGCTTGAATTAAGTATGGAAGGTCAAGACCTACACCCATCTGACGCCCCTGACGAGGATGATGGCATAAGTGGGGTGATTCCTACAGCTAGCGTTGCCAACTCTGGCCCCGAAGTTGACGTGAGGCTGGCTGAAAGTGACCGAAAGAGTTCTGCTGACATACAGGCAGAGCAACGATAACGACTCCGCAATTGACATGTTCAGCCGCCCGTGAATATTTTCCACTCGCTGTATGTGAATGAGATAGCTGAGAAGGACAAAGAAGCAGCACACAGTCCGTTCGTACGAGTATTTACGACTTCGTTGAGGAACATGGGCGAACTTACCATAATTTCCACTCTGGGAGTGAGCCGTTCCTTGGTCGTGGTGTCGAGGACATACTAACTACTGATAGAGTATTTGATCCCAAATGATGCGGTCAGAATATCTACTACGTTGAGCCTCGGAGATTGAGAACAAGGTCTAATATTTCCATTTCCAGCTGGAGAAAGACAGATTAGAGCTCCAAAACCACATCTGGAAGTTGACTCTAGATGGAAAGCTCCACTTCACTCCTTTCTCGACCCCACCCCAGAGGGTTTCTTGATGTGGGTTGCGGTACTGGCACTTGGGCTATTGAATTTGCCATCCAATACCCTTCAGCACATGTAACCGGCACAGACCTCAGCCCTATTCAACCAAATTAGTGGGGAACTTCCATTTTTCTTACTCATTGTTCTACCACTGACCAGCTCTTGGACTGACCCCTCCAGTGTCCCCGCAAATTGCGTTTTCGAGATCGACGACGCAGAAGAAGAGTGGCTCTTCACGGAGCCATTCGACTACATCCACGGCCGCACCCTCATGAACTGCTTCAAAGATATCTCCACCGTTTTCGCCAGTGTGTTCAAAGCACTTGCACCTGGTGGCCATTTTGAAATGCAAGACGGCTGCATGCCGTTCCGCAGCGCAGACGGAACACTCGATAACACCACACTTCTTGACTGGTGTCACAAAACTCTCGAAGGCTCAGCGAGAGTGGGACGTCGATGGGTTGATCCCAGGAATTATAAGACGATCATGGAGGCAGTGGGCTTTGTGGATGTCGTTGAGACAAGATTGAAATGGCCACTCAATACATGGCCCAGAGATAAGAAATTGAAGGAGCTGGGGATGTGGGTCAGGGAAGATATGATGGAGATCTTGTCAGCGGTGAAAAAGGTTTTCATTGCGGGACTTGGGTGGAGTGTTGATGATGCTGATGCATTTGTTGAGAGGGCGAAAGCGGACCTCATGAACAGGAATATACATGGCTGGGTAGATATGTAAGTCATTCTCATATGCTGAACTGGAACCGGCTAACAGGCAAGTGTGGTCGTCTATGGCCGGAAACCGGGGACGCTGTGAGCATTGAAAAGGGAAGTGAGCCTACCCCGTATGGTTGTGTAAATGAACATCGAGGTTTGAGTGTCATTTGGGGAAAGTGTGGCTAGGATAAACAAGAAGGATGGAAGTTGATTTAATGGCGAATGTTCCAGAATTCCTGGAATAATGAGGCGATAGTTTTGAATGTTCCAACAAGTCACCGAAACAGTTCACTCTCGATTTCCTGAGCTGGTCTTCGACGGGGTTGGTGGTTGCGTCTGGCTATTTCAAAATTATGCCTTAAAATGTAAATGATCACTGAGGAAAGTTAAAAACAGATTTAAAGAGAATATGAGAGGCAATGATTAATGTTTGTGTAATGAAAAGATGAGTATTTAAGATATTTGATGTCCGTTTTAGGAAAGTGGGGTGAAACCCCACTGCGTGACTAAGCAGCCAAGTTCAACCTAGCTCCTAATACACCCACCAAATATGGTGCTTTTAGAGCTGACAAATCGCTCCCACCCACCAAAATGATCACGCATCGCAATCGCATTAGCTCCCACTGCAGTTTTACTGGCAATTGATGCGCGTACAGCCAAGTTACATTGCAATTATGGATATTCCCTTATCTTTATTAGCCTCTCTATTACCCGTACTAGCGCCTCCCCTATTCCCCCTCCTATTAAGGGGGTTACAAAAGCTTGTAGTATGATCGCTATAACAGAGTGATATGAGCACTATAGATTAGCGATGTGAGCGCTGTAACGCGAAAGATTGGCGATACGAGTGCTATAGATTAGTGATATAAGCGCTGTAAATTAGCGATGCGAGCGCGGTAGATTAGCGATATGAGTTCTAAGGATTCGCGATACGAGTGCTGTAGATTAGTGATGTGTGCGCTGCAACTTAGCGAGCTAGGCGCTATAAATTAGGGATGCAATTGCGATGCATGATCATTTCGGCGTTGTAGTGGTGTGAGTTTTGGTGGGGTGTGGTACTTACGAGTTACGAGCCTGCCAAGCTAAGTCTGTGCGCTTCAGGCTAATTTTCAGGCTTTGGAAAACCAAAGTCACTCACTTTACTTTAAATTCCCTAAATAACCACAAAGCATTATTGTTTGTTATTTAATAATATAAGTAAGAAGAAGCTAAACTGTATTACCTAATAATAATTCGGGCATTTCTTATAAACTTTAAAAAGTCAAAAATTTCTTACGGGGCTCGTCAGTGAGCAAATGGCTTGAAGCGCACAGACTTATCTTGACAGGCTCGTTAGTCAACTCTAAATCGACGCCATGGTGTCGACGTTTTGGGACCCATTTCCCGCAGCACTCTATGACGACTTCAAGTCTTCCATCTCACGCCAACTTCCCAACATGGAGCTTTTCCCACCTCTTCAAAGTTTCTCGAAACACTTCAGCAGGCTTGCCACGCACCATGGCCCCAAAGCTCGCAATCACAGACGTCTTCGCGCTGCCCAACTCCACAGTCAAGATCCCACAGCTCGGATTCGGCGTCTACCTATCTCCAGCAGCAAAATGCATGGCTTCATGCCTAACAGCTTTGAAAGCTGGCTACAGGCACATTGATTCGGCGCAGTAAGCCTTCTTCGAGCCTCCAGAAAACTAGCTAACAAGCGCAGATACTACGCCAATGAGGAAGAAGTCGGAGAAACAGTGCGGCAATCAGGATTGAAACGCTCTGATGTGTTCATCACGACGAAGATCCTAACAGCTGCTGGGAGTGTGGAAAGCACCTACGAGAAGTTGCTGGAAAGCGTGCACAAGCTCAGTGGGAAGGATGGATATGTTGATCTTTTCTTGATTCATACAGCGAGCGGGGGTTCGAAGGCTAGGAAGGAGATGTGGTTGGCGTTGGAGAGACTGCTGGGGAAAGGGAAGACAAGGGCAATTGGGACGAGCAATTGGGGGATTGGGCATATTGAGGAATTGCGGGGATTTGCGAAGGTGTGGCCGCCGCATGTTAATCAGATCGAGGTATCTTGCATTCCCTTTCCCCTTGAGAGATTGTAAAGCAGCTAAATTTCCTCTGTAGCTACATGCCTTTTCCCAGCAAAGAGAGATCGTGGAGTACTGCCAGGAGAACGGGATTGTAGTTGAAGCATATTGCCCTCTTGTCCGCAACCAAAAAGCCAAGGAACCAACGCTCAACGAGATTGCGAAGAAGCACGGGAAGCAGACGGGCCATGTCTTGATTCGGTACTGTTTGCAGAAGGGCTGGGTGCCGTTGCCGAAAAGTGACAATCCAGAGCGGATTATGGAGAATGCCAATGTTTATGACTTTGAGCTGACCAATGAGGAGATGGAGAAGTTGGATGGGCTGGATCAAGGACAAACGGGTTCGATAGTACAGGCTGTGGTGAATTATTTATAGGTCGTATTCCATTAAATTGTGGTGAACCTGATACCCGATACGTCCCCCGGCCCCCGCCTCTCCACGAACTGTTTCTGTCATCTACACCACACATACCGCACCAGAAAGAACCCATCAACTCTCACACCCAGCGATCCCCTGAAAGCGACTTCAGACAGTGAACCTCATCCATCCTCTTCGACGTCTCTACCTCACTTCCCAACGCAAGCTTACCGAGGAACGAAGAGCTCGTAGATCGGTCGACAGGCAGTTACACGAGATGAAAAGGCAACTGGCAGCGGCCCGAGAGCTTCATAGCCAGGAGATGGAGCGAGCAAAGGCCGAGATCACGGCTCTTGAAAGAAGCATGAGGAAGAGTTGAAGGAGTTCGAGACGTTGGCCCAGGAGAGTCAACAGTTGAAGAGGGAGTTGGAGGTGAAGGAGCCTTTGTACCGGGTTGGGCTGGACGTCAGGTTGCGGTTTCTTGAGTATGCGAGAGAATCAATCTTCTGCGTCGATCCCCGTAATCTCGATCAGGGGGTGATTGCGAGGGGAAATGACGCCACGCATAGAGGACATGGAGAAGCAGACAATGCGGCATTGAGTTGCCTCCGCGGTGCTGTACCCATTGCACACCTGGATGCACTCTTCATCGACCTCTTTCACTGCCCGACTTCTCGATACCTCAACTGGACCGAACCGAAACTTCGGCAAGCTCTCAACTATCAAGCCTCCATTCGCACTCTTACTATTCAGAACCACAGCTTGAACAGGCCGATTAGAGAGCGCCAATCTGCCATGGAACACTTCCAGTTCATCTGGGAAACCTATGAGCGGTTCAGAGGTTCCTTTCAAAGCATTGGTGATGCCACGAGGTCAGAGATTGAACGGCGACTGGTTATCTTAAAGGAGCTCACAGCTAGGATTCTGATAGCAGATCGTTTAGACAAAGGAATCGTTTAGGGGAAGGGTTATGGTTGGACTACCTTGGGAGCTCTATGCTGTAAAATTATGTTATATGTATATGTAATGTATCATGGATGCTAATCGTAGACTTTCTGCAGCTTTCCCTCTTGGGAGTTACGCAAACATCAGTGACTGTGGACTTATGTTTTATCAATTCGGCACCGCCTAACATCGAATTGGTTCTAGTACTCCTTACACACAGACATCGGCCCAGCTTACCATCTTTCATATCTTATTTCCCTGGCGTGCTTGGTGGCCGCCTTTGGTGGTGTCTGGCAGTATTTTTCAATGACACCCGGTGGTGTCGGTATTCCTACTACTTTCCGTCTTGTGGTGTCTGTCTCCCTCGATGCCTGGTGGCGTCTTCTCTCGGCATCTGGTGGTGCCTTTTATTGAATAGCGTGCTCTCTTCAGATACCCGGTGGTATCTTTCTATATTTCCTTCTACCTCGACTCCTCGAGCAGTCTGTGTTTCGGATGAAGCGATGAAGCGACAGGAATCGATCTCAACACCACCAAGAGATCTGAGAACAAGAAAAACATCTTCGACCTAATCACTCCTGATTGGAGCAAGGCGGACTAGTATCAATCAGGTTGTGATTGCACCGATTGCGAGGCAAGCTCAGTCTCTATTCGTGATGATACAACAGAAGTGGGAAGGAGAAGTTATCACTCGATATTGATCGAGGACTTCCGATTACTATTGTGAGTGTTTTCACCAATTCTGCACTTCTTTGCCTAAGGAGACCCGAACGTACAACAATTTCAAGCTGAATATCGAACTTCTACTTTGTCCTGTTAGTCTGATATGAGACATTGGAATTCGCGTACTAACAGAACATAGGGTCTGACGGGGGTCTTTCTTGAATATTATTGGGGATTTAATCCACTGCAGATGTGGATTGTAGTGCTATCTATGTTGAACAAAGATGGAGGGGTGAGTTTCGTTTCGGAGATATTAATGGGCTGGGCCTGCGAGCGAGCTGGGCGATTTTGGAGGCTGTCATTAATACCTTGTACTGCTCTATTCTATAAACGTCGCAGGCATTGCAGAAATTCTAGCTATCGAGACTTAGCTGCCAAACATTGTTCGGCTACCCTTTCTTTCCCCATGAAAGATGTGTTGGGGTTTGCCTCAGCCGTCTTGAGATGTTTTCCCTCCACATCGGAGACTTCTCTTTCATTGGAACACAGCAAGGACTATGATGACCTTTTACTGCCGTTCACCTTGTGGCCATTCTCTCTATTCACAAGAGTACCAAAAGGCGGTAGCGTCGGCAGAAACTTTATTCCCTCCGCTCGCATATTGCCTAGACAAAAATTCGTGCCTCTTGACTTTGAAGTAAACAACTTCAACAACACTCTGCAACACCCGATCTCTGTGCAACAACTCTCCCTGATTCGATCTGTTCCGTCCAGTACCAACTCATTGTCGAGCATGTAACACCACGGTCATTGAAATAAGAGGAGGACCGGAATGGTGAGCGCCATGGCTCCAATGGCAACGCCGGATTGGAGCGACCGAAGAATCTTCCATCACAGAAGGCTGTTGCTTAGCACTGAAAGTAGGAACCCATGGGACGAACTTGCTACTCCTCCGCGGGCGTGGCATGAAGACACCAAGCGAGAAGAAAAGCGGGAGACGAGACCGCTCGGTGTAGACAAACAGGCGTCGAGCACTCATATCTCAGGGACTCGAGGAGAGAAATATGGAATGTACGGCCTGACGTTCCTCCCTCCACCTCTCCGGAAGTCAAAATCTACCGAACCAAAAACAAAGAAAAAGAAAAAGAAAAAGAAGAGCAAGAAGAAGAAGGTCACTCAACCCGTCCAAAGCGTACCAGAGTCAGGACTGGATGACGAAGCACAACTGGACCACCAAGCAAAACTAGATGACAATACCCCCCTGGTCGACGATACTCCAGCGGCCGAGTTCCCACAAGAATCGCCGCAGCAGGCAAGTCACCAAGACGAGACAATCGCCTTTGTTGGCCGTGAAGTCCCCGAGTCCTCAATCCGAAGACCAAGGCAAACTGCAGAAACAACAGAGGAGCAAGTAAAGTCGCTTCGCCACCAACTAGAGAAGAAGGAGCGAGATCTGAAATCAGCGAAAAACCAAATGACAGCTGCGGCACGAACAGAACTCGCTAAGGTGAAAAGGAAGCATGCCGAAGAGCTCGAGAAGCTTCGAAAAGAGCTCTCTGGAAATGTACAACAACTCGAGGCGCAATATAAACTCGAATATGACAAGCTCCAGGCAGAAAGAGATCAGATTGAAGCAGAACGAGAGAAAAACACGATTGATCTTCGAAATCTTCGTCACGTCCACGAGAAGTTAAGAGATGAGTTGAAAAGCTCGCAGATGAGCCTAGAGTCGGAATCCTCAAAATTCGCCAACGTCAAGCTTGAGGCTGAATTGTTGAGAATCGAAAAGAACAAGCAGTCTTTGCAGATTGGACTGCTGAAGACTGAAGTTAGGGAAGGCACCACGAAGGAACGAGAGCTGGAAGAAAGGTTAGCTGCCACCGAAGCAAAATGCACACAACGCCATCAAAAGATGTCGGAGTACAGAGCAGAAAATATCAAGCTAGGAGCCGAAGTGTTTTTAGCTCGCTCTCGGGGATTCTTACCCACTCAAGATACCGAATCTGGTACTGTTGAATACTGGAGAAAGAAAGACAACAAACTTCGACTCAGGGAGGAAGCAGCCCAAGCTGACATCATTGATCTCAAGAGCAATAAGGAGGGTTTGGAAAAGGAAATTATTCGACTCCGGGGCACAATTGAAGAAAGCTGCACACAGTTGTCGGAAGCTACGAGGGACAATCTCGAGCTAGGCGAGAAAAGCTCACAACTGCGTATAAAGGTTTCGGAATTAGAGATGAAAGTCTCAGCACTAAAGGAGGACAGCGAGATCAAAGCACCTCTTATCCAGCTAGCAGTGGACATCCGACTTCGATACCTTGAATTTGCAAGAGAATCTGCTTTGAAAATTTCCCGCGCCGATGCCGACAGAGTGGTCATTATGAACGGAAATACCGCAGCCCACCGTGCAAATGGCGCCCTCGACGCGGCAATGTTCAAGGCTGGACTGGTCCCGGATTACTACCTGGCCGTGGCATCTCACATTTTCGAGCACCTGTATCTAGCTTCGCCTGCTGAGTACGGGCTTTTAGGGTGGACTTCCAAGATACACAGGATCCAAAACTGTACAGCTACCCTGAAGTCTCTGAAGCCGGCAAACACCTTCAAGCAATCTGAACCAGAGCGAGAAGAGTATGAGAAGATTTTGCAGATATTGGTTGCTCTTGTGGGTCCGATGACTGGGGAGCAGGTTGAATCTAACCAAGAGATTGACAAGATGGTTCAGAAGCTGGAGTATTTGACGAATCAGATTGTGGAGAGGGATAGATCGAAGATTCTTCTACGTCGGCCCGCGAATGTTCCGAGGGGTGATGCTGAGATTTCATGTTCCGGATCTGTCCCCATAGGGTTGGATGGAAAAACAGGTTAACAAGGGTTGGTAGTTTCGAGAAGTGGAATTGCGATACTGAGTGTACATAAAACTGGACAATGGAAGAGAGGTGTCAATCAAAGTTCACGTGCAACTGGGCCCTAATTAGGTCTAACTTCCCTTTTTTTTTCTGGTTGCGCTTCCCCTTTCCCGATCGTTCCTCTCCGATCACTCCACCAAATTTTGTCCCTCGCTGCATTATCTGTGCTCCGATCTCAATACGGAAAGGGTCACAACTAATTGGAGACTGAAAGGCGGACGAAACCCGGACGAAACCCGGACGAAGGTTAAATCTTCAGCTATTCTCGCCTCAAAGTGAAAGTTATCTCCGATGATTATTTCCCTTCGTCCTTCACGAATGAGTGTTTCCAGTCGAATCGCGAAGAGCAATGCCTACGGATAATGCAGTCCGTCCAACGGTCTCAGTCCCACGCAAAGGCATGAGGAGAGGAACCCGCAGCTGTCATGAATGCAGAATACGAAAGATTCGATGCATGTTTGCCAAGGACCCCACAGTCTGTGAAAGTTGCTCTTCGAGAGGAAAAAGATGTACTGAGCAGAGGCGGGAACTCCTGCAGGAAGCTGCTCTTGACAACAGAGAGAGCCTCGGAGCACGGATTGAAAGGCTTGAGACTGTCATCCAAGCTTCGAAAATTGATCGGGATGGCGCGGATGCTGTCCAGACCTCTGAACACCAAGGGCTTAGTTCACGAGATGTAGAAACAAATGGAATTAGCGTGGAGTCCTCTTTATCATCTACTGTCAGCCAACCAACACCTGCAGCGATACCGTTCCCCAATACTTCTATCTCGATTGACAGAGATTCTCCCCAGATTATCCGCCCCATAGTCACACTCTTTGACAATGCTATTGTAAGACTCGGTTTTTACTTGAAAAGGCAGAAAATAGTATTTGGAGAAGTATAGACGTCGTTGAGGAAAGGCTTTGAGGCACTGTGTATTAAGTAGGATACTGTAATGTAATAATGTAGCACGGGCAAGAAACTCTATTCAACTCGTTTCTTCGAGTTTTGTTCTGAATTGCCTTTAAGCTACTTGTTGGCTTCTACAGCCTTTAAGAGATCACAAAGTCTAGGGAGAAATGCGCTACGCAGCTGTTGGGCACGGGAATGGTTTCAAGAAATTGATTAGTTCAGAGCCTTTACTTCTTCCGAGGATGAATGGTATAATCAATTGGGCCCCCTGATTCAAAAAGGGCATAATTTGGTCCAAATATTTGAGAAATTCGGGGAGGTTTTGATTTTCCGAACCTCCAGCATAAAAACCGGCGAAAGGTCAACAAACCGCGGCCAGACAAAAATTGGAACCGTGAATCAACGCTCCATTCCCTTTTTATCGAAGCCACAACACAACTCCTTTCGAATCTCTCCGGGTGCATTATCGTTGAAAGAACTAAGCTAAAGAGCAAAGAAGGGAGGAATACCTTGACTTTTAGTAGTATATTACTTATACCTCTAGCTTAGTCCCTTGTTTCAAACCTGTTTCCTAGCTCCTATTCCTGGCAGATTATATAGTAATGCCAACCGTCACATTTCCTTTATAATCTTATAGTTCCTATAATTAGCCAACCTATATCCAACTTTAGCTAATGCTTCGAGCGTCTTACTACACCGATCAAGGAGTGTAGTATTGTCCCAGCTAAGCTTGGAGTGGTGGACATTCTGACTGCATTATTACGAATCAAATATTATTTCAGGAGTCTATATTTCCTCGGCTTCCAGGAACTATAACTACTCACTCCGATTATGAAGATTATAATCTAAGTGACGTGAGATTCAGGTATTACTCTACATAGAATGTTCTAACAGAATTTGGGATGTTATCTGGAATAAAATCATGAAACGGTCTAGAAAGCAAAGAGTTTCTCGCACATTACCTCCCAGTTTTCCCATTATCATCGTCAGGGGCCTCAGATCGATATAGGTCTTCACCTTCCGGGCTTTATTCGAGCGTATTCGAAACACGTCGCGGAGATCCCCGTTTTGTGATATTATCAGCACATTTGGAATATAGAGCCGTGTGAGGATATCATTAACAAGCTACTCATTGTGCTACCTGGGGGTGGGACAAATGCAAGATTGGTTAATTGTAAAAATTTCAATTTCTTCCATCCTCACCTGTTACCATCGCCCTTTCAGAAATTACATTATATTATATCGCCCTCTCCTATCCAAACGATCCATCAGGGCTTGAGCAGAACAAGACTGCATACAGAACTCCCTTAGGGAATACAACACTCCAAATAGATTACCCACAAGAACAACCCTGTCCAACCTCCAGCCGGCCAGACGAATTTGTCCTGTCTTGCTATGGAGATGTAATGTGAGTGCTTGAGCAACATGTTTCTTTCCTCAACCAAGGCACGAAGCCTGGGATGACCCGCAGGGTAGGTTCGGGGATGCGACTTTGCATACTCGATCATGCGAGGAACGCGGCAGCTGTGGTGAGACATCTTTGATTGTTGCAGTTGGTGGAGATGTAGTCGCCAGTTTGGTGGTTGTTCATGATGAAGGAGGACGTCGGAGCGAATGCCTTATGTGGCTATGAGTGGGATTTTGGGCAGGCTATCGGGGGAGACATTTGCAGAACGGCACACAAATTTACGAATCATACGGTCATACAGCAAGGGCACAGTCAAGGCTATCGAAGAGCCGCTTATTGGGAGGGTGAATTTGGATTTCTACGGCGAGCTTGCTGTTGCTTGCACATCTCACGCAAAAAGCATCATCAGACTTTTGAAGGCTGGTCTAATTACACCTGGGTATTGTAGGCTGTAAGAGTTTTAGGAAGACAATTTCCCAAGAAACGAAGAGTAAACTAGAAGAGCGCACTCAAGGCCTCAAGAACGGCATCCCACGAGGCATCTGATGTTTCCATTTCGAAAAAACACCATTGCAAACAACCTCGCTCCGCGAACCCTGACCGCATCCGACACGATTCAAAGTCAAACATCCAGACCGCTCCTCCACAAGAACACCCTGTCCAACCTCCAGCAGGCCAGATAAATTTGTCCTGTCTTAGCTTCATTCATCCAAGCTCACCACTGACTTGATGATTAGGACGAATTACTGACACCCACCTCCAAGAGAAGGAGCAGGACAATCGGTGGGCTCCCTCCATCAGGAGAGATATACTGAGAGGGAAAAATGAATAATGAGATAGAGAGGAAAGTGCTCCATTAGAAGCATCCGTAAATGAAAAAGGCACCATCAGAAAGTTACAGAAGACGCCCCACTGTGGATTTCAGGTGGTTGAAAGCCTTGATCTCTTGATTATCGAAGGCTGGGAAGCCCCTTAAAGGTACAAATCTACTAGTCTCCTACTAGTCCCCCAGCCCCCCAGCTGCATTAAGCACGATAAGCTTGGCACCTTTCAACACCCAAGGGAGCGTCAAGAAATGAACCCATCCCGAAACGTCAAGGAAGCTCCACCAGGAGCGCCGACAAGAAATCATACTAAATTACAAAGGAAACCTAAGAAAAATAACCTATCCATCTCTAATCTACCTCTTCGATGTACCCCTCAAGTTCCTCTTCAACACGGTGCTGCTCAGCCTTCTGAGGTCGAGGTCGGAGCTGCAGTTGAGGCTGCGGTTGCGGTTGAGATTTGGATCGAGATTTAGCTTCCAAGATTTCGCGCTTTTTCACTAGCCACCACAGTCCTTGAGCGCAGACGGGGAACTGATGTCTAGGAGAGCCGCAGTTGGTACAGGATTCTTGGCATTCCCACCACCAGTGGCCTGGGCGAGCGCAGACATCACACTTTCCAGATTGATAGCCTTGAAGATATGGCTTCGGATCTGGGCAAGTGAAAGAATCGAAGTTGCCATGAGGTGGCCCGACATATTTTGCCCATAGTCTGGTCTCTATTGCGTATTGCTGCTCCCAGGGGCTATCATTTGGATGGCGCTCGAGCTCGGCAGTCCTAGCCTGCTGGTAGGCAGCAACGAAACCTTTGCTCGACTGCTGGTGCTGTTCGTAGTATGCGATGGCCTTCTGGTAGACTACCGGAATCTGTGACGCATAGAAGTCGCGATCGTTATTGTACCCAGGGACAAATTCGATCGGCATTAGCGTTGATTTGCCCGACTCCTGGGGCCAGCGCAAAAGAGAAAATCCACCGTATTTCGACACCTTCTTGGCAGGAGATGCCGGGCCAACCTCAGGTGCGCTCACAGAGGTCGATGCCGGGCCAGCCTGAGGTGCGCTCAGAGAGGTCGAGGCAAGCGGGGTATCAGCACCGCGGGGAGAAGAGCTGGCAGGAGTGTCCTTGACCGGGGGAGAGTACTTGACTAAGGCTGTACCTGTACAAATTCGCAATTAGAAACGATTGTGGTAGACACGAAGGGGGATGTGGAACTTACAGACTTGCTCGTCTTGGCGGTCCTCTACCTCTGGGGGTGAAGCGACGGGAGCGATTGTCTCTTCGACTTTGGCGATTGGAGTGGAGTCAGCCGAAGGAGTCACCGGAGCCTCTTGAGCAGGAGGGTCTGCACGAGGAGTGGTTGCCGAGGAGGCGGCATCCGTCCTTTGAGATTGAAATTGAGAAGTGGTGTCGACGGAAGTAGGAGAAGATGTGATGTGAGTGTGGCTGTCCTCTTCCACGGGATCAAAATCATCACCCCACTTCACTCCCTTCTTCGGTCCGAATCTGTCATTAAGTACGTCTGACAAAGATTGCATGTGACCAAACGCGCTTCGAGAAGACGACGCCTGCTTGACAGTCTCAACTGCTGTATTTCATTAGCTGGATGGCTATCTGGAATGAGAAGGATCAAAACTTACTTTCTCGAGGTTTGTTCTTGCCCAACTCCGCTTGGAAGATTGGATCGACCTTGCCGAATTTGAATTGTCCCATGGTAGGGACTGTAGGAGGAGGCGAAGAGGAGCGGGAGGGTGGTCCAGGGAGGTTTGAGGGGGTCGTGGAGAAATCTGTGCCAGATTTAGCATGTCGATCGGGAGCTTTGAAGCTTCCGGACGACGTCCTCTTCCGTGGTAGTCCTGGCTCGGGGAGGAGAGCGGCTCCGGGGGTGTGAAGGAGAGAGGAAGGTTCGGGTTCGACATTGGAAGCCGGAGGACCCGCGTCCAAGGCTTCCTCGTTGCCCGCTTTGAGGCGCTTTTCTCTTTGCTGACTCGGAGATACCATTGTATCTGTCGAGTGACGTGATGTTGTTGTAGTAGTTGTTGTTGTTGCTGTAGTTGTTGCCGTCGTTGTAGTTGTTGGTCGAAGAAATTTTTTCAATACGTAGAGGTGTTATTTCTGGCGAGGGGTTTTACGGTCCAGGCGCATATGGGTGAATCGAAAGCGCAACCTCACTTTGCCTTGCCTCCCACTACGTCTAGGTGCTCCTATAGCCACCCTAGCCCTTTTTGGTGGCCTCCCCTCCACTTGATCATCTGATTCTCCTTCTCTAAGGTATTTCCATTCTCACGTGCTTGCTCCTCGGCTACTCTCTTCTTTGCTCTCTCAGATACCCTTAGACAGGTGCATCGACACCACACGAAGGCGCAATACCAAGTCTCCTCTACTTCTCCCCCCCTCTTCCCTCCCTCGTATCTACCACGTTACATTATCAGGCCTGCCTCTGTAGGAGGGTTTCTCTACTGTATAACCCCCTTTTCCAATAAATTCTGAGGAGAAGTTCAAAGTATTGACATGCAAGGCCTAAGGTTGCCAGTCGACTGGCCAAGTCTCGGTTTTCTCCGCGAAGTTCTTCGATCAGGCCAGTCTTTGCGGTGATGAACTCTCGCAGCTCGACGATCTTGGCCTCAGAAATTGCGAGCGCAGTCTCCCGGGTCTCGATTGTTTCGTCTCTAGACACCTTGTCCGCACGCAGACCTTGCAACTCTCTAAGATGATACAACTGCTGACTCTCTGCGCTTCAGGCTCCAAGTCTGCGAACTACTACTGCTCGTACATCTCAGGTGGCACTGCTTTGTTGCTTCTCTGTGAGGCAGAGCTTGGCGATCCTATGCAGGCACCTACAAAAGCTTCATATAGTGCCGGTGAGGATATAAAGGCGAAGGGAATGTTCTCAATATAAGTACATTTATATTCTACTTAACGATTACCCTCCTTAGTATCTAAATAGAGCATTCTACTACTACAAGTAACCGGGGTCTTATGTCCCTCCCATTTCTCAAAGGAAATATAACTGACTCGCGTTATTTAGCTAGAGCTAAGGTTTGACTAGTCCGAGCCTATGGAAGGATGCCGAGTGTGTCCACCCGTCGCTAAAGGGTATAAAGGTGGTGAGTATAATCTGTCACGGGTTAATTAATACTTGGGTTCTAATGCGGTTCTTTAGCCTGATCTCAAAGTTAAGCCCGGCTACACAGGCGTCAATAATACATACCTCTAGTATAATGAGTACATTGTATATGATATCGCCCAAGTTCGACTTCGATATTTGTTCCGCGTTCGCATGTAGCATCGAGTTGCTCCCTCGCGGCTTTGGAGCTATCTTCGTCTCTTTTGGCGGAGGTCTTGGCCGTTTGAAGTGTAAAGGCCCGTTCTCTAATACGAGCTATTTTCTAATCGGGGGTCCCCATTAGTATATCGCACGCTACGATTAGTTAATAGGAGTGGAATACGAGCTGGGGGGGCCGATTACTTAATCGTTCACGCCTATTGGTTAATCGGGAGGCCTATTACCTAATCGGGAAATATTTAGGTTTCGGCCTTTATGAAAAATGATAATATATTAGTACATTCCATAGAATCCATACCCCCCCCCCCCCCCTGAAAAATGAAGATATATTAATACATTCCATAGAATCCTTACCCGCCCCCCCCCCCCCTTTCCCCCCCTTACTTTCTTGCCTTCACACTGCGTCGAGAGACTACCTTAGCTCTCTTTGCCCCCTTTTTGACTTGATTAGCTAATTCCCCCTCCATATTAGCTTCATCCTCGCATGGCTCTTCAATTGCCGCTCTCTTTTTTGCTCTCTCAGATGCCCTGCTTGCCTTCTGAACTGATATAATCGAACCACGATTATTCTCTTGTGCAATCGCTTTAGGGAGGGTGATTCTAGCAGATTTGCGAACTGCCCCCTCTGTTGGAAGCTCATAAGTTACTTGAGAAGCAATCTTATTAAGGGTACTAGCTGGCCAGAGAGTAGTAAGTTCGCCATGCTTTGTGACTAAGCGATACCCCTAAATATAGTTAGCTTAATAAATAGTATATCTTCAAGTTAATTACATACCTTTGTTGTCTTTTCTAGAACTCTCACTGGAATCCTTGCAGATTCAGTACCAAAGCGGTATTGCTTTGGTATCTGTAAGGTAGCGATTTCCTGAGCTTTATACTCCAGGGCTCTTGCATCAGCCTTCTTTACCACATTCTCCTTCTGTTTCCTCACATGCTCCGTAACCCTTTTAGTCAGTTCAGATAAAATCATCTCCTCTTGCTCCTGTTCCACCTCAATATCCTCATCAACAAATAAGCCTTCCTCTGTATCCTCTTCTCCTGATCCCTCTCCTGAAGACCTAGCCCCTGCACGTGCCTTATCCTCCTGGAAATCAGCTGGTGGTTGCCTTCCAAACCATACCTCGTATGGTGTACACCCTCTGGGTAAGGTGGAGGTTGAAGTGGTATTAATTATCCATGCAATTAAAGGAAGTAATTGCATCCATGAGTGTATACCAGTATCTGCACGTGCAGCTCGCAGTCGTCTCTTAAAGACACGATTAGCAATCTCAATAGAGCCTTGCGATTGGGGGTGGTAAGCTCGTCCTCGTACGATCTTTATCCCTCTCTTCTTGCAAATCTCAATTACCTTTCCCTTGAACTCACCCCCATTATCACAGGCTAGAATGGTAATATACCCATTATCATTTAGCCATCTTGTAAGCTCCTCAGTAGCTTCGTCCGCAGACTTAGCCTTAAGCCCACGGATCCATACGAACTTGGAAAAGTGACATTTTAATTGCCAAATCCACGTGTATTCTCCATCCGGATCATGCTATAATATATTAGTATTAATATTAATAATACTATTAAGGAAGTGTGGATAAAAAGGTTCGGAATTTACGAGAATCGCAGAAATCGCGAAAATCATAGGAAAATCGTAGGAAAAGCTCAAAAACGCACGAAAATCGCGAAAATCGCAGGAAAAGCTTAAAAATGCACGAAATATAGGAAATACAGGAATATAGGGGTAAATCACATGACTTAGGGGACACTTACACGAAAATCCATTAAATCCAGGACCATTCGCTGGCCAGGATAATGGGAGTAAATTGGCTTGATTGTGGTATCGCTCTTCTGGATCTTTTGTTTATTGCAGTGTGCATAGCGTGAGGATATCCAAGCATTATCCTCCCTGGATGGGCCATAATAAAGCTTGCGTTGGTGATTGAAAATGGTATTGAAGCCTATAGTAAAATTAGCCTAAGATAGGGAGGGGGAAATAGGTAGTTTACCTGCATGCATCAACTTCTCGTGCATAGTAGTAAGGATCTCAAAGGCATCGTTATAGCAAATAACGTAAGTTGCCGGTATAATCTCCCCAAGGCGAGTATCATGGTGTTCCTTGCGATATACCTGGCCATCCTGAAGCTCATACCTCTTGGATTCAAGCTTCATATTAGACTGGTGTAGCTTGTTTGCTTTGGTTTCACCAAAAGGAGCTGCATTGGGGTTATTTAGCCACCACCTGATCTCATACCGCTTGAGAGCAGTAAGAATCTTCTTACTACCCCCTTTAGTAAGCCTCTCATCCCACGCAATCTCGTCTTCAGTAGACCAATTATCAGTAGGCTCAATAGCCATAGGAGAAGGTAGAAATTGGGTGCCTGAAGCATGTGCACCTGGAGCAGTAATATCGAAGTATTGTTCTGCTCGGCCATATACACGCTGGCGTGGTGTACGTGGAGGTGGTGAGGATCGTAGGGTTGAGAGAGACATATTGATTATAAAGAGTATATAATCAGTAGATTGAGGAGAGGTGCGATAAGTAGATTCAGAAGAGGTGCGATAAGTTTGCAAAGGATCAGTGAAGTATATAATTTTAGGAGTAAATAGCCCCTACTATATACTTCTATCTATTTTCTAGCACGTGCTCAACCTCCCCTTAAAGCATAGAACTCCTAAAATAAAGCTTACAATGCATAGAACTCCTAAAATGAAGCCTATAATATTATAGGGTATAGCATAGCTAATAAATTCAAAGTAAAGGGGCGCATATAGGAGTATAGATATATTTAGGGTATACTAGTAGATTTAATAGTTTCAGCCCCCTTAAGGCCCATACCCAAATATTATGCGATTATTAAATCGGGACCCACTATAGCTCCCGAATCGTATTCAGCCCCCTATTATTAAATGGGCGCTCCCGATTAGGAAATAGGTGCGCCGATTACACTATAGCTCGTATTGGAGAACGGGCCCTTACAGATGGTCTTCTTCGAGACCATCAATCTTTACTGTTTGATCCTGAATAGTCTTATCGCGTCGACTGACCCTAGCTCTTTCTGCAACAAGTAGTGCTTCCTCGGATGAGCAATCGATCTTCGACTGGGTCAGACCATTCTCAAGCCGGTCATTTTCTCGCTTCAGTCTGCTGATCTCTGTATTGCGCGAGTTCCAGCCCTTGACAGTATCAGAGAGCGACATTTGGAACGACCCCGTCCATTTAAACAGCTCTTTGTTGGCAGATGCGTACTTCGAAGTGGCGGAATCTCTCTCGCTGATAGCCTCGTCTTTCTCCTTGATGGCTGTATCCTTCTCCTTGTCAGAGGCGGCTTTCTTCTCCATAGCCTCATCCCTTTCCCTAATGGCTGCATCCTTCTCCGTATCAGAGGCGGCCTTCTTCTCGATCGACGGTGTTTGGCGAGGATTGTCATGCTACATCCGTGTATTAGGCATAGTTATTGATCCAGTGGTATCCACGAGAGTTCGTGTCCCGTCGGTACTTTATCATGTAGCAGTCTCCACAGGAGATCACTAGCCTTTGGGATTGTTAGGTTATCCCTTATAGTCGCCCAGAGTCTTGTAGGTCACGTATTTTGTCTACCTGTCATTCTTCTATATGCAGCTAGAGGCCGGAGCGCTCTTTCACTAGCATCTACTAACTCTAGTCTTTCTGCTCGATATAGTTTGTATGCTTCCTTGAAGGATAGATGTGCTAAGGAGTGCGTGTATACCTTTTGAGTTGTATACGTTTGAATCTGCCAATCTTTAGGATCATCACTTGGGCGTTCTCTTGAAACACTTGGTGGGAGATCCAGAGCCTTCGTCCATGATTTGGGTAGGTCCTTGATGCCAGGGGTTCTCAAAGTCACGACAGCGTTGGACGCACGGGAGGCCAAAATATCCTTTATTTTAATTTCCGTAATCCCTAAATATATGAAGTTTCCACCTCCTCCCTCTGAATGGAAAATCAGAATGTAGCAAAACAACAATCAGAGAATAGAGTACATCCAAGGGGAATTGTGCTCATCCACCAGGAGAGCATTGTGTACATGAACCCTCGATGGCGGAGGTCGTAAACCAAGCTCAAGTCCATTAAATCTCCGCCACCGGGCAGAGAAGAATACATGGGAACATTCCACCGGGAACGTTAAGCAAGTGGGGAGCTCGATCAGGAGCAGTCTCCATCAGGCAGACGAAACTTTGGATTAAGGGCTCCACCACCGGGTGGGCAAGGTTCACAAGTGGAACCCTAGCAGAATAGCCAAGGTAAAAGATCCATCAGGAAAATTTTCCACACGAAAAGAAGAAGTCACGAGTGCCTGCTAAACGTTAGCTAGGGTGGGATGCTTGCACGTCTCTGACTGCATTAATATACTCTTTCGAGGATACGTGATTCATCGGCTAGATCGTCGCTCACAATACGGCGATCTGTGAGTTGTTGCATCACAGTTAGTACATGGCGAGGGATACCAGATGAAGATCTGACCCTGGGAGCCGCAGTTAGCACAGCAGTCCTGATAACCTGGGCGATCCGGTGTGTCGTGGTCCCATTCGCCACAGAGGAGACACAGAGTATCACAGCCGCGGGTCCAGTGGCCTCGAAGCCCGCAGTTTGTACACCAGGGTTCGTATGAGAATGCAGAGCGGCGTGCTCGAGGTGGAGACTCGGTCTCACTGCTTTCACCATGGTCGAGCAATGAGGTGTTCAAGAGGCCTTGTTCGAGACCCGAGCCCTCGATATGATCGGTATCAGTGGCGGGATTCGAGCCAGCGTCCTGGGTGCCCGGGTGTCAGTCTCTTTGTCCGACTCACTCAATTCTGCATCATCAGCGCCCGTAGGCAGGACGCCGAATCTGCCAGGGAGATTGAAAAGATCAAAATCGGTCATGTTCCCCCAGTCTGCAGTGGAGGCAGATCGGTCGGCGTGTTATTTGTTCCGGGAGTGAAGTCCCCAACGAAGTCGTTATCCTGTGGAGGTCGCATGGCCTCAGGCATCTCTAGGATTGTGGAGCGCCTTGATCTTGGTGGAGATGTGGACCATGGCTCTGGGGGGTGTGGGGAGTGTTCGGGACGACTGAGTCATTGCTCTGAGGTGGGCTAGATGCCAAGGAGGAGGAGCAATCTTGTACAGATGGCCGGTAGGATTGTTGGGATGTCCTAATCGGAGTCTCCTCTGCTTTCGAGGGACTCGACAGATGAGTCGAAGAAGATGTTGGCCGGTTGCTGCTATCAGATGCCCCTGGTAGCACTGGCAGGTCTGGCTCGCCATGTTCTGATGGTTCGGAAGTGGTGAGTTGAGGCGGCTCGTCTGAATTGCCATGAAGCGCCTCATCTGTATTACGATCAGCGTGTTGTAATAACATGGTGTTGGGGTCAGACGAACCTTGGGATGCCTGTGGAAGGGGTGAAACATGGTTGATGAAGGGGACTGACACACATTAGCCAAGCTCTCTGGAGCGATTTAGGGTATACTAACTGAAGGAAGTCCAGAGCGCGAGTTCTAGATCGAACGCGTCTTTGCCCTGGAAGAGGAGGTCGGAGGTTTGCGGGTTCGGGAAGCTGCTGATGAACTCGTCCAGTTCCTCTGATGGAACACCGGAGCATATCAGGCGTCTCGCGATTTGTTCGAGATTGGAATTGTACATTGTTGTTGTCGCGAGAATGTAATGTTGCTTTGAGCATAAGTGTAGAAAGGGATTCAAGAGAGGATAAGAGAAAGATAAAGAAAGGCTTCTCACGTGACTGATCAAGCATCGATCGAATCGATCGAGATTAATTAATCCAATAAAACTCGTTAATCACAGAAGCTATTGGAATTTGCTGATTTCTCTCGAACGAATCCTGAAAGATAATTGGTTTTCCGACAAACATTTCAAACGGTCTCTCGGGGTCGTTGAGGCTGAATCTGAGGCTGATGCTGCAGCCGCATCTGCGGGGCGGCCCGTTCCAAGCGACCTTCGAGCAACATCACCTCGTGAGATTCAGGGGCAGGATTAAACAAACGCAAAATTTGATGTAGCTTGGGTCAATGAGACACTTCTAAAGCATTGTGCATTCAGTTCTGAGCGATGGAATCTTCAAATTCGAATTGTGGCGCTATCAACCTTGCAATACTTTACAGTGTGATGTGCTGGGCATAAAGTCTTCTCGAGGAGATACTACCAATATGGAAAGGCCAAGTATCATGCCAAAGCATTGACGAGTGGAGGGGATGGAAATGAAGTTTAATAAGTCCAGATGGACCTCAGATCAAACAGTAGAAAGAAATTGACCACTTTGGGAAATCTTCAATACATGTCGGTACCCATTTGTATCTATGCTCGTGGCATTCTGTAAGCTTGCCATCACGAGTGAAACGCTTGGAATGTTCAATCAGCTCAGCTACAGCAGAGATTCAACGGAGGCCCCGAGTGTCGCTGGAAATCGCGCTGGGAGATGTCCTGCTCGGGAAATACCACATTCACCTCGCTGTCCCGTTACCGAGGAAGTTCTTTGAAGGACTCCGGCTCTGCTCTGACACGCGGTGACGTGCTTTATGAGTCACAAGTCAGGTGCTCCGCACTCGGTAAAAAATATCGCACACGAAAGTCCTCTTTTGAAAAATTCTCCCATCTCGCTCAATCTTCCTCTTCCATCAACAACAACCATCATACGAGCTACAACAGCAACCACAACCGCCAAGATGGCACATTACTCTTGTCTTTTGTCTGGCATCAAGGAGTATGCCAAGACGCACCCCCGAACCGAACCTCCGAATCATAAGGAGCGTGGCGCCCTGGTCTACTCTGGCAATATAGACTTCAAGCACGCCGAGTTCAAGCCCGTCGCCTTGAAGTCCATGACACGGATTGGCGTGGTCATTCCTGTAGGTCAGGTCGATGACTTCGTCGAATTATGGGCAGATGTGGCCACCTTCCGTTCTTTCTGTAAGTCTTATTTGATGCACGATTCTGCGATCTCAGAGACTGACATCCGTAGGGTATCCTGGAAAGTTCTCTGAAACCTTCCCTCACGTCGCGGATCAGGCAGAGGCGCTCCTGAGGAGGCTCCCTCTCCCTCCCTTCCCACAACCCACTCCGGCTCAGACTCCAGCCGCGTCTCGACCCTCTCTTCCTCCCCTCCCACAACCCACTCCGGCTCAGACTCCAGCCGCCTCTCGGCCCTCTCTCCCTCCCCTCTCACGGCCCGGTCCGGCTCAGACTCCAGCCAAGGAGACCCCCAAGAGCGATACCACTACGCGACCTCAACCTCGCCCGCAACTATCTTCTGGCGGCACACCCTCCGGTCGTAACATCATCTTTGGAGGTGGTGACGAGGACGACGAAACCTACGAAGTCATCCAGGCCCGCCTCAACAAGGCAACGGCTGGTTCTGGCACGCTTGCAGACAGCAGTTGGACTCCCCACAACTTCAAGGATACCGACAAATCTCCTCCTCCGAAGCCGCGCTCCTAAATATTGAAGCACACCCGGAATCGGTCGTGGAGGGCCCCGTAACCTTGGCTGACTTGAATGATGCGTGCGCTGATTTTTCGCCCTCCAAAGAAGGTGGAGCTGTTTTGAGGAGAACTGCTGTAATAACCCGAGGCTCGAGTGTTTACGGTGCATTTTGCTCATGCTTAGCCTTAGAGTGAGGGGTTATTGCTGGAAGGAGAAATGGCTTGTTCTGGTGCCGAACTGGTGCTTTAACTTAGACTAAGGTATAAGCAGGACCTATAGTACCAGTCATAACAAGAAAAAGAGCTTCATTTAGCAAACGAATTGGTTTACTTGTAGTTTGATAAACACTCTTTTGCAAGCATTCTCTCTCTAGCGGTTCATGTAACAAATACGGACACATAATTACTTAAAGAGCTTTTGGACTGGATAGAAACCTCTTGAATTCTAATATACTATTAATAATTTACCAATCACTTGCGGTACAATTAAAGAGCTCTAGTCTGATTGGAAAGAGATATTTATAGACAGGAAGAGACAAGGATGGTAACCCTTGAGAGCAGATCGATGTCCTGGTTGCTTCCAGAAGAATGATTAGTAAAGCACTTAACATCCCTCGAATCTTGGTGTCATAGGCGTTAGTGAAAATGGTCATTGTACCAACAGAGAATGAACCACAACTTTCAGAGTGAACATCCATTGTACCAGCTACAACAAGAACATTGAGCAATACAGGTGTTGACGGAGAAGCCCGAAGATCTACCGAGCAGTATAACTTCACTCCTCGCCGCTTTTCTGACACCAATGACGCTACGGATTATAGTTAGACCACGCCGACATCGTGAATGACGGAACATTTTCTACCATTACACCGAAACCATCTTTCAACCACACACAAACACAAGGGGCCACGACATTCGCGTACAATGGCTACACCACAGCAAGACAATGTCCCACCCAGGACCGGAACATCGAGCTCTTGCAGCAAATCGAGGGTCTCGCAGCCCAGCTCAAAAATAATCTCGTCAAGGCCAAGGAGGAGAGGAAGAAGGCTGAATGTACCAGCCAAGGAGGGGACAATGGCGAGGGTATG
Source organism: Hyaloscypha sp. PMI_1271 (assembly GCA_021399465.1). NCBI lineage: Eukaryota > Fungi > Ascomycota > Leotiomycetes > Helotiales > Hyaloscyphaceae > Hyaloscypha > Hyaloscypha sp. PMI_1271. The sequence goes on from JAJTUS010000054.1 coordinate 42,987, forward strand.
CATTGTAAAATTACCACTCAAACCTCGAACAATGGGGCTTCGACTTACTGACATTGTACCAACAGTCTTCTGGTCATTGAGAAAGACCAATGCCGACCTCGCAAAGCAGCTTAAAGATAACGACGCTGATCACGATAGGGTGGTCGAAATGCTAAACGATGCCTTCGAGAAGGAGATATTTGCTTTGATGACTGCTCACAAGAAGGAGCTAGAGGTGGCGAAGAGTAAGGCGGAAATCAACCAAAAAGATATCCAGAAGCGCAATGTCGAAATCAACGCTCTGAAGAAGAAGTCTGCTTCAGTTGGGGAGCTACAGAAGAAGATTGGGGGGCTGGAGAAGCAGCTTTCGACACTTGGGGCGGTAGAGGAGGAGCTGGCAGCGGCGAAGAAGGACTTGGTAGCCGAGAAAAAGCAAAGTATATTCTTGCAGAAGCAAATCGATAACTTTCAAGGCAGGATAAAGCAGCTAGATAATTGGGACAAGTTGCAGGAGGATTTGGCTCGGGCACTAAATGCAAGGGATGACTACAAGAAGAGATGTGAGGAGCTAGAGAAGAGAAAGAATTGATTGTATGATAGAGCTTTGGAACAAGAAAGCACAATTGTATGGCGCGGAGTTGGGACAATGCAAAGGCGGTTCAACCACACAGCCCTGGGACATCAAGGCCACTGTAGGTGTAACTTCTGGGACATTGTTGACCTGCGTATACCTTGGAACTCTTGGACATCTCAAACACCTTTGTACGGCCAGGTTCTGGGACATTGCAAGGTTGGTTGTACCCTATGGCAAAGGGCATTGCGCCAGCAGTCCTTTTCAAGTATGGATATGCTTGAAAGAAACTAATTGTACGGTCAAGTGGAACAATGGCAATTCAAAGCCTGCTGCCCGTCACCTACCCAAAGCAGTATATTCAGCCCGGTGAAAGCCCTAACAGAATATGACGCTCGCTTCTCTAATCAATGTCGACGCTAGTGGCCCGAATTCAATAAAGCCGAAGACGTCTCCCTAGAGAAAATTTTCCTGACATCCCAAATTCTCCTAAGTCACATCGGGACAATGGTGAACTATCAAGACACCATCTCCACGCTCCGGAAAGCAACAGAGCAAGCAACAACAGTCCTCTCCCGAGCTTCGGAAGCGGAAGCAGGCCTTCAACAACGTGTACGAGAGCTTGAAGATGAATTGAGAAAGGCGAAAGGACAACAGAGCAAGACGACCAAAGAGATCAACGCTCTCAAAGATGATAATGCCGAGCTAAAAGACGACATCCGAGAAGCCCACACCGAAATCAAACTACTCTCTCAAGACCAGGAGCTACTTCAAAGAGAGCTGGACCTCGAAAGAAGTTCCAACAAGCGATTACAAAATGAACTGAGGGAATTCGAAAACCGTCCAGAAGACTTTCAGCATCTGGGCGAGATCCTCGGCACACTCGATGAGACGAAGAAGCAATGTAAACAACTCGAGAAGCAACTTCAGGTCACCAAAAAGACTGAACAACAGCTTGAACATAGCAAGGCGACGATAGAGAAGCTCACGGGTCGGATCTGGGGGCTCAAAGATGAACGGGATCTGAAGGAACCGCTGGTTCAGACAGCAGTTGCTACTCGCCGAAATTTCATGTTACAGGCCAGAGAGAAGCTTTCTCGGGATCTAGGTGAAGACCTTGATACTGAGTATGTCAAACCTGGTGACTTAGCAGCCCACGGAGGAGATGGATTGGCTGATGAAGCTCTTCTGCTTGCTGGATTCCTGGACAGTGAACGATGGGCCAGTATATTTGAGGAGCTCTACGGGACGAAGCTTGGAGAGTTTGCGGATGTTCCTCGTGGTCTCCGAAGAGCGAAGGATTGCGAGGTCACAATTAGAGTTGTTCAATCTGTCCGAGGGGCACGTCCATCTTTCCAAGCACGATCCGAGGCGGAGGCCATGATATTGGCAATCACGAAGGAGTACGAAAAGGATGGCGATAGCGCAGAAAGTAGCTTGATTGTCCAGAACTCGATTCAGAGAGTAGAGCAGTTGACGGAGGAGATTGTCGAAAGTGCGCGCGGTAGGCTTGCTGGTCGGATCTTCTCTGAACCCATCGAGAAATCTTGATGTGCCGGAAGCACCTGGGGGATTGTGGAATGGTTGGAATCCGTTGTTCTGGAAGCATTGGGAACGTTGAACTTGGAAGATTAAGACTTTGGTTCTCTGCTTGGGCATCGGTCGGTTGAACTGGCACCAGCAGCGTCGCTAGATCTGACCGCAGTTTCGATTGTCCTGTAGGAATACGGTGCAATAACTTCATGCCCCCGAATTAGAAGCTTCAATGGATGGAAAGCCCTCGGACAATGACTGAAATTGATTGAGCAGTGATGTTCAAAGTGAAGTGTCGTTTGCAGCCTCGGATCAGGCCACCAAACAGCAAGCGAGGCAAGTCACTGGTAGGCGGGATCTTGATAGCCTCCTCCACACCAATCAAATTTCTTTGACTCTCCAATTCTCTCGACACTACACCATTAACCCATCCGAAGCCTCTCTCAAACCTTCAACAAACACCCTTCCTGCATCTCCCAACCTTTACAAACCCGACCCGTCCGATCTCGTTGCCGCTGACATTTCCCCAACCATCTGATCACCGGATCTCGCCATGAGTCGAGAACGCCCCCTCCAAGGCGGCTGCTCCTGCGGACGAAACCGCTACATCATCCAGATCCCCCAAGATGCGACGGAACGACCACAGGTCTTCTTCGACCATAGCCACTCTCACCGTAGGCGCTACCCCTTCCCCCGTTTCACAATGCAAATCTGACCAGAATCCCCAATAGGCCGATCCCAGGCAACCCCTCTCTCCGCCTGGCTCCGAGTTCCCCTCTCCTGGTATCAATCTAAGACCTTCGCCTTCTTCGATGACGAAACGAATGCTACGATCCGTCGAGCGTATACCTCGCCCCGAGAACAGAGCAGCAAGCGCCACTTTTGCGGCTTCTGCGGAACACCGCTGTCATATTGGTCTGAATCGCCTCCTTCGGAGGCAGACTACATCTCTCTTACGCTAGGCTCTCTATCTGGTGAAGATCTACGAGATCTAGAAGAACTAGATCTGCTGCCGAAGGAGGCTGTTGAGGACGCAGAACATGACAACGAGAAGATTGAGAACGTTCCGTTTGCCAGCAGCAATGATGCCAAGGAGGGCCTCCCATGGTTCGAGAATTTGGTACAGGGCAGCAAACTGGGCAATATGCGGAGAAATTGGGGCTCGAGACAGAGTGGCAATAGCAGATTCAAGGTGGAGTGGGAGATTATGGAGTGGACAGACGAAAATGATACGGAGGCCACTTCTTCCGCGAAGAGAAAAATTGGTGAGGTAGAGGAGAGCGACGCACATATGGAGGGTGCTCATTGAGTGCAAGAATAGGCTGCTGGGAGTCTTATAGGAGTTACGATGTCACGACTGTTTCGGGATGTGGGATATTGTGGTTGTAATGATGGAGACCTGGTACATTTCTGGAAGGTCGTTACCAAGGACACTTCACTGGATTTGCTTTTCTTTGCTTGTTGTATGGATTTCTTTGGGTAGATATGCTGGGGTGGGAAAATGGGAGGCAATTGCAGCATGGCATGGAGTTTATCAGCAATATCTTGCGTGGGTTAATAAGGACACTGTAGACCAGAAAATCAAGAGCGTTGTTTTCTAAAAAGTCCCCACACGTCACCAGATAATTTCCAACACTCCACCGACACCTCAGATCCTCACAGCAGCTCACCAACAAAGCACGAAGGCAACGCCTCTTCACGTGAGGAAGCTACTGTATTCCCATTGCAAAAGCCGCCAGCCTTCTTCCGGCGGGGTCGAGGGCCGCCTCTCCGCGCAAACAACTCCACCCTGCGTGCCCAAGCAGCCTCCGTACCCCGCCATCTGGTCGTGAATCACCACCGTGGGGCGCACACCACGGAATACCGTCAACGCCTCTGGTCCCTGAGCTGACCACTGATCCGGTATGCGGTCCGAAACCGACTTTTGTTTGGCATAGATGCGCTGCGGCTGCTATAGGTATACGAGGGGCATATGAGGGTACCGCCGTTCACAGCATGTACTTAAAACCATCCCACTTCTCCTTTCTTACTCTCATTTTCCTTCCCTCTGTCTTCTCGTCCACTGCTCCAAAACTTCAATTACAATTGAAGTATCAATTGGCCTCCATTCTCTTACCGAACGTATATTTACCTAGCGGGGTCAATCAGGATGGCAGACACAACACCCGTTCTCCCCAAAGACTTCCTCTGGGGCTTCGCAACAGCAAGGTACCACCACCTTCCTCCTTCCCTCCAATGGATCAACTGACACCTCTCACAGCTACCAAATTGAAGGCGCCCCCACCGCCGACGGTCGTGGTCCATCCATCTGGGATACCTTCTGCGCGCGCCCCGGAAAAATTGCAGACGGTTCCTCGGGAGCCGTAGCCTGCGACTCGTACAACCGTACCTCCGAAGACATCGCCCTTTTGAAACTCACCGGGGCGAAAGCCTACCGCTTTTCCATTTCGTGGAGTCGAATCATCCCTTTGGGAGGCCGCAACGACCCGATTAACCCTGCTGGCATAGCTTTTTACAAGAAGTTCGTAGATGATTTGCTTGCAGCGGGGATAATTCCATTCGTGACACTCTTTCATTGGGATTTGCCGGATGAGTTAGATAAACGGTATGGAGGGCCGCTGAACAAGGAAGAGTTTTGTGCGGATTTTGGACACTATGCTAGGACGCTGTTTGAAGCAATCCCAAAGGTGAAGCATTGGATTACGTTTAATGAGCCGTGGTGCAGTGCCATTCTGGGGTACAATACGGGCTTTTTTGCACCAGGGCATACGAGCGACAGGAGCAAGAGTGAGGTGGGGAATAGTTCGACTGAGTGTTGGATTGTAGGGCATAGTTTGCTGCTTGCTCATGGCACGGCGGTGAAGATTTATAGGGAGGAGTTTAAGGAGAAGGCAGGCGGTGAAATTGGGATTACTTTGAATGGTATGTTCCCTTTTCCTCTCAATTGAAAGCAGAAACTGAAGGTTTGTGATAGGAGATGCAGTCTACCCCTGGGATCCAGAAGACCCCCTCGACGTCGAAGCCGCAGAGCGCAAACTCGAGTTCTCCATCTCCTGGTTCGCAGACCCCGTCTACTTCGGGCATTACCCCGAATCTATGGTAAGTTCATTGTCGCCCGCATTCTTCCTCCTATTTCCCTGAGACCTTTAGCCCTCTCCCCTTATCCCCACACCTCACTCCACACCACTGACATGCCCCAGGTCAAGCAGCTCGGCTCCCGGCTCCCAACCTTCACCCCCGAAGAGGCTGCCCTCGTCAAAGGCAGCAACGATTTCTACGGGATGAACCACTACACCGCCAACTACATCAAGCACAAAACCACCACCCCCGACCCCTCCGACTTCCTCGGCAACCTGGAAACCCTCTTCATCTCCAAATCCGGCGCCTGCATCGGTCCTGAAACGCAATCGTTCTGGCTTCGTCCCAACCCCCAAGGCTTCCGGAATCTCTTAAACTGGCTCTCAAAACGCTACAACCACCCGAAAATCTACTGCACCGAAAACGGCACCTCGCTCAAAGGCGAGAATGATCTGCCGCTTGAGAAGATTCTCGAAGACGACTTTAGGGTTGAGTATTTCAGGGGATATATTGATGCGTTGGGTAAGGCTGTTGCGGAAGACGGTGTCAATGTTAGGGGTTATTTGGCATGGAGTCTGATGGATAACTTCGAGTGGGCTGAAGGCTATGAGACGCGGTTTGGGGTCACGTTTGTCGATTATGAGGGTGGGCAGAAGAGGTTCCCGAAGAAGAGCGCGAAGAGTGTGGGGCCCATGTTTGAGGCGTTGATTAAGAAGGAGTAGGTGATGCCGGAGGAGGGGATGGGGTTGGGCGTGTTTCACTGTTCAAAATGGGTATTGCAAATTAGTTGAATAGATCTCTTTGGTACAACGGGAGCATCAGCTGGAATCTTAAGCTGTGCGTGACTGCAATACAGCACATCTATTATCTACAATCTATGTTTTCAAGGATATATGCCATCATGCAAGCCCTCAATATTCCATGCCATCTCCCTAGCTAGGCTCTCCACGACTTCAGGATCTTAAAACCTCTGCTTTCAGTCGATAGTGCCCAAAACCTCCACTTCGTCACCACCAGCATAATGACTATGCTTGTTCTTCCGTGGCTTCTTCGGAGCAGCCTTCTTCTTCCCCTTCACAGCTGGGGTCTCAGCACTCTTGCTCCTCCCAGCAGGCTCTCTGTTCTCCTTTGCGCTCTCGCCACCAGTTACTCTCCCGGGCTCATCCTCTTCGTTATCACTAAGCTCCACAGTCGCCAAGACACGTCGGGCGGCAGCGCTAGTAGCTTGGATGGCTTCCTTCTTCTTCCTCGTGTCCTCAGCCCTGGCAGCTTCCTGCTTGCTTTGCTCCGCCATCTGCTCTTGATCATACTCCTCTCTCTCCTTGTCAATATCTGCAACATCCACCAACTGAATCGAAGACAACTTCTGGAAGTGCTCGAGATCGATAGGTTTCTTGGGTTGCGTCATGGCTTTTGTAATTTTGTGTGGGTTGTTTCTCTCTTCTTTGTTGAACTTCAGCTTGATTTGTCGTCTGTTGCGGTGCGGGAAGTAGCTGGCTATCATCTCAAAATCGGTGCCATGTGCTTGCAGGCACTCGTAGAAGAGCTGGTTGGCTGCCTGGTCCCAAACCTGAGAACGTTCCATCTTCATCCACGTTCCTGAGGTGATAACCCGGGTGAAGTCGTTCTCTTCGACTTCCGTCATCTCCAGTCGCTGGGCTTGAGCGTTCTTCTGTCGGTCGATTTGTAGGGTGCGTTCATCCATGACAATTTGGCCGTCGATGATTCGCATTTGCGGTCCAGCGGGTGCTGATACTTCTTGTACTTCTGGGGTCGTTGGTTGAGCTGCATTTGCTCCCGATGACCCAGCTTCCCCCACTCCGCCAGCCTCCCCAGATGCTGCATTGTCCTCGGCGTCCATGAGAGGGATCAGCTCTGGATGGTCCTTTCGTAATTTTGCGCGGGCTAGATCTGCCTTCTTCTTCATTTGTCGAGCTTTTATCTCGCCGTGCATGCTGAATGGCCTTCCAATCTTAAGGTCCTTGCATAGATCCGACATGGTCATGCTCTCTCTATCAATCTCTTCTTCCTCTGCGCCTTCAGGGGTTGTCGCACGTTGCTTCCTCTCCCGGGGCCCCTCCGCTTTTCTACGGACTCTCCTTTGGCCCTTCTGCCGACGAGGCTTGATCAGTTGCATCTCAACCGTCGCTCGACCATCATCACCAATCTCAGGGGCCTGAACCTTCTTTCGTTTGGTATATTTCCTCTTTCCCTTCTTTGTTGTCTTCTCCGTGCCTGAAGCGGCCTCCTCCAAGATACCGCCAGATGTACCATCAGGGTTCAATACTCCCCTGGGTACAATCTCCGAAAGGTGTGCTGATTGTGTAATTCTTCCAGCAGCACCAATATCTCCTACTGCGCCTAAACCAGATCCACTCCCTCCAGCTGGCCCCATGCTGCCCAACCTAGCTGCTGGATCATCAACAATCCGGGCGATCTGCATACCCTCAGGCGATGGGTATCTGTGTGCTGGTGCCTGAAAGGTAGGTTCGCAGGATGATTGTGAATCCTCGTCTTCGTTATTCTCTGCTGTCGTGTCCTCGGCCACTACCTCAGATGGCTCTCGTGATTGTTGTTCTGATGACTCAACTCGTTCAATTGGGACTGGAGAAGCGGCCCGTCGAGTAGCTTCTTGGTTTTGTATTTGTTGGGGGGTTTCGGAGTCGGTTGCAGTAGATTGTTCTCCGGATTCCACATTTGTAGAGGGTCGTTTTGCTGGAGGTTCGACATTGCTCTCCTCTTGTTCTTTCCGCTTCAGGCTGTTTCCTTGGGTGCTGGGTGTATCATTGCTACTGGGATGTGAGTGAGCTCCGGGGTCTGCTGGTGTGGTTGCCGCCAGTGTGGGGGGCGCTTCAGCTCTCTCGACGTTTGTTGGAACTCGTTTTGCTGGTGGCTCGGGGGCTTCTTCATCTCGAGTCTTCCGCTTTCGTGTGTCTGGACTTGGGTGTCGGTGCGTCGATGCATCTGGGAGAGGTTTTCTTGGTTGACTCGGCTCCTCCTGTGATGCAACTTGCGCAACTGGAGCACTCGATTCGGCACTTTCTGCGACAGCTCCGTCCTCGGAGACTGAAACAACACTCTCTTGTCTTGGTGCTGGGGTTTGCGATTGTCGCTCAACGCTTGGTCGCGCAGATGATGGAGCAGCGGAAGGCTGTCTTCGAACGATGCCCTTCGCCTTGGGCGCAAAGATCTTTCCTCTGTTCTTCAACATGGTGGCGGTTATCGAATCAGCATCGTATGGCGAAGACAAGTCCTATGCGACCGAGTCCGAGATGCGCTGACGGCGAATTGGGTTGTGGTTGCGTTCGAGATGGAGGGGTTCTCCAGATTGAGTCAAGAGGTTGAGACGAGGCTTGGAATTCGCGAAGTCGGGCTCCGAAAGCGGCTAGCGCTGGCGTTGATTTTAGCGGCTTCGAAAAGAGAACAAGGAGCGATCTTTGACAACTTCCTCCTCATGATCAACTCTCCCCCAAACTCGACTCTGCACAGGCTCAACACTCCGGCTTGCTGCAGTGATCGCAGCAGGTCTTGCATTCCTTCCAGTCTCACTCTCTCATGTGCCTTCTGGCCTGCCCAGTCTGATGACGATTTCAACGCCCCTTCACGCATCTCACCCATCCTTCATCAAGATGGAGGATAGGAAGAGATCAGCCGGCGATGATCTCGCACCGCCTACAAAGAGACAAGCCGTGAATGGCAAGGCATCTGCGGATGCTGATTTGCCATGGGCCAGCGACCTCGAGGTATGTTATTGTCGTCACCGCCGTTCTCCTCTCCATCAGCACAAGACCCCCTGGATTCATCCATTCCTCCCGTCTTCGAGATGTCAGATGCACACATCCTGAGTACCACTGCGTATGATCTATCGGGCTGGTGCTAATGCGCAGCTTGCTGTACGCAGCATGTTGCATAGCTTGCAGACTTCACCGTCATGTATTCGTACATTACCACCCATACCTCCATACATATCTTGTCCGATCAATCCATACTGCGGAGGGAATGACTTGCTGACATTGCCGTGTCATAGAAATACCAAAAAGATGCCATCCTTCGCCAGATGCGTGAATATAAGCGCGAGAAAGATACCTTAGAATCACACTTGCGAGAGGTGCAGAAGAAATCGGTCGATCATGATGATCACATCCGCGTGATTAATGCTTGGTGGGACCAGGTGTGTAGATTTTCCATCCTCGATCCGCCGGCGCGGGCTGATATGTCTGCATAGTTACTCGACGAAGTCAAGCTTCTGGTTGAAGATGAGATACCGTCTAATGATGATATTGAAGGTCAGTCCAGTGGCCGAGGGTCGTAATCATCACTTACACAATCCACAGCAACCTTTCCCACTGCATTAAGTTTCAAGGGCAGCGAGGACTTCCAACAGCATTTGGCATCTAGAGCGAAGCAGATCAAGTCCAAGCTTTCTTCTATTTTCACAAATCTTAGCAGCGTTCGTGGCAAGCCGTCTTCGGATGTCCATGATCTTCAAAAAAAGCTTTCCTCACTCCTCGGAGCCCAAAAAGAATATCTAACCAAACTCGAGAGATTGAAGAGTGAGAGGGATGATCTTAGCGATCGCCTAGAGACAGCCTCACTCCGATACATCAAAGCCGAGAAGAGGCTGGATCGAGCCAAGAGCAGTGTCGTCGCCAAGTTGGAACAGCAAGCCATTGCTGGTTCAAGCAGCGGCAACGGAGCAGTACAGAATGGAAGCGATGTTGAAATGACCGACAATCTTTCCGAGGAGAACGAAGCAAATCAGACCGCGTACAAGGAGGCCGCAGCCATTGTTGCGAAGCAAAAGGAGCAGTTAGAAGCAATCATGACGGAAAATAAATCCCTGACCGAACAACTCAACGCAGCGAATACTCGACTCTCCAATCTGAACGAAGACGACTATGCACGAACAGAGTTATTCAAGCAATTCCGACTACAACACGAAGATGTGATCCGGCGCATCAACCATCTGGAGGCCACAAACATCCAATTGCGGGAGGAAGCCGAGAAATACCAAGCCGAGAGGACTGCATACCGGGCACAAATAGAGAACGAGGCAGAAGTAGTGACGGGGGAGCTGGAAAGCCAATTACAAAGAATGGAAGCAGATCTCACTAGAATCCGGTCTACGAGGGACGAATTACTTGCTGATTTGAGCATGCGAAAGGCCAGTTCGGAACAAGACAAGACCTCTAATGACCACTTAAATGAACTTATCTCAGCAAAGGATGATCGCATCACCTCTCTGGAGGCAGAAGTCGAGCGTTTGCGAGCCCGAGTTGAGGAAGAATCCTTGCCTCCAAGAGCCGCGATCGAGGCGCTAGACCTCCAGCAACTACGGCAAAAGTATGAGAGTCTGGAACGGCAGTTTGAGGCTATCGAGCGAGAATTGCCGGGTCTACAAACAGCATACAAGAAAGTTCAAACCTTATCGACGAAGAAGGTTATGGACTTCACCGCACTGGAGGAAAGGGTCCAAATCCTTCACGCGGAGAAGGCAAAGGCTGATCAAAAGTATTTTGCTGCCCGCAAGGATATGGATACCAGGATTCTGGAAGTCAGATCACTGAAGATTCAGAATCAAAAGAGTTCCGAGATCATCCAGCAGTTGAAGGAAGTTGAGACGGCCAACCGAAACCTCCTCAGCAATCTCGAGAAGCAGTTGAGTGATATCAGACAAGCCAACGCATCCATCGTCTCCGAGCACAAGAAGATGGAGTCGACAAGCAGAGAAGCTACCAGCAAAGCCGAGACCTTGAGGAATCAAGTCACCGAACTCACCAACTTGATCAAAGCCAAGGATGCAAACAACCTCAACACCAAGCAACGGATCCATGATGTCGAGATCGAATTGGAGCAAATTCGGGTGAAGTATGAGCAGGCACAGAAGGATAGGGACACATGGAAGACCAAGAGCCTAAGCAATCAATCGGGCGAGGAAGAAATGCTTAGAGTAAGTTCCTTCCCATGGGCCTCTTTCTTTACTAACGATGCTAGACTCTTGCTCTGTGCACTATTTGCCGGAACAACTTCAAGAACGTCGCCATCAAGACCTGTGGTCATACTTTCTGCAACAACTGTGTTGAGGATCGTATTGCCAACCGGATGCGCAAATGTCCCAATTGTTCGAAGCCTTTCGACAAATCGGACGTCATGACAATCCACATGTGATTGATGAAACAGCTTTGCCATCTCCGCTTGATTGTTTGGTATAGGATTTCACGTTTTCAGCGTTTAATAAGACCGCACTTTGGTCGTGTAGGATTGCATAAGACGGATGGAAAGGATTGGCTTGCTCCCGCATGGCTCATATGAAGATGAGATTTATTCCCTCTGTAAACAAGTCTTTTTCTTTTCCACCACCACACCGCGAAAGGTGCTTTCGCTGTCATCCCTTTGGGAATCACCCAGAATGTTGGGTACAGTGTTTGTAGAGCTAGAAGACCACGAATTACCCAATTACCTTCTTGACGTCGAACCAAACCCTGTGCTATCATGCCTCGCGGAAGAGCTTGAGCTTGACCCGCTTCGTCTGGGAGCGTTGTTAAAGCCGCCGGAATCTCCACCGAACCAAGAATTGCCTCTCTGTGGCGCAGGTTCTTGCCTATTCCCTCTGTTACCAGCCATGTACCCAGCAGCAGCTCCTCCAAGAGCTCCAGACCAGAATCCGGGTCTCCAGCCATCTGTTGCCCCGTAACCGTACCGCTTACCTGGATACGTCCCTGGATACGGAGGCGGAGGGTCATATGGATCACCACCACCTGGTCCTCCGCCTCCCCACCCACCTCCCCAAAATCCGCCCGGTCGTTGTCTGGGAATTCGTCTTGCGCCTGGAGTAGCTTGGAACGCCGAATAAATAATCCAACCCAGCACTCCCAAGAAAACGAACACAAAAAGTACACTACTCCAAGTCCATCCCTCTTCATCTCCGCCGGATTTTGGTTTCGAACCCCAAAATCCTCCACCGCCATACTTCTCCTCCCCAAGGTCCGTCAAGACCAGTCTATACTCCACTCCACAACTCCCCTTCAAAATGTACTCGTCATCCCGGTTCCGATACCCCTCACACACAACATCCGTACTCCCCAGCTTGAACTCAGGCGGTAAACTCGCCGTACAGCTCCACTCCACATCCTCACTACTATACGCCGAGCCCTGGTTTGTGCACCGCATGATGTCTACTTTGTAGTGTGCGCATCCTGGGCCTTTGCAGGTTAGCTGCGGGACGGCGGAGACCCTGCGGTGAGATGTTTTGGCGTTGTTGCGTAAGGTGAGGGTCTTTACTTGCGAGAGGAGAATGGCGTCCTTGGCGGGGGGTTTCTTTGCGCCCTCAGTGACGGAAGAGAAGAGGAGGGCGAGGAGGGCGGGGTACAGGAAGGGGAGGCGCATTTTGGTGTTTTTGGATTGCTGGTGTGAGTTCGAGGTTGGTCGTGCAGGTTCGACTGCAACAGAGAGTCTTAGACCATGAGAAGATGGGAAAGGGCGAGGAAGATGTCTTGTGTGGAGGAGTTGGAAAGGACAGATTGCGTCGCAGCCTGACTGGCTTGACGGCGTCGCCACAAGAACACAGCCTTGCCTGAGAGTGCTCTGAGTCCTTTCACCGCCTTGCAGGGGTAGCTATTCTGCCACCACCTCTGCCAACTGAAGCTCAACATCAGACCGTTCTCATGTCTGCATGAATCACTCATCATGCGCCAACGAATCACCTACCTGCAGGAGCCACAAGATGCGATCGATCCAGGCACACTGAAAGTAACGAAGAACTCGATATCAACCAAGAGTATTACAGCCGCGAAGGAAGAAAAGTTAACGTTCAGTCTTGCGGAGCTTCCGCAGGAGTTAGTCAAAGTGTTGGAGGATAGTCATGAGTTGCATATACGATGGGTCAACAAGATGCCTTATGATGCGATTGCGCCGTTGGTGTCGAGGTTGAGTCCTGGGTTGCATGTGTTCTATACCCCGCAGAGGAACAGCAATACTTCGTACGTTCTTCCCGTCAAGAACAAAGGGGAGTGCTGATCAAATGCAGAGAGTTGCTATGTCCAATGCTGAAGAATGCTTTTTCGAAATTGCTGGATTGCACATCCCCTGAGGTAATTCGAAGTCCTATAGGGAGTCGCTCAATTCTAACTTGTCAACAAGGATTCCTTTACAGCTCTACCTGTTGAACGTTTCTCCCACTCCGCGGCCCTACAATACTACGCACCTCTTCCGAGTCTCCCGCAACTAGTGATGTATGTCCTCGGAAATGTCTGCGGTACAGGTCCCACTTCCCATCGAGTAGAATGCGAGGCTCGCGCTTTTGGACTCATGTCAGCCTCATACGTCGACTTCAACTACGACACCATCTCCCACGCCTTATCACTCACCGCTTTCTTCCCGCCCCAAGCGCAAAACATCTCCCTCACAAACCTCTCCCCAGGCTCTTCGAGACTAGAAGTCGGCATCTTGTCAATCGAGAAGCCCCTGGAGGTAGAAGAGCTCAGCCTCGGTGGCTTCCTCACAGTGGTTGGAGAAGACCACAAACCCTCGCCAACGCTCTTCTCCTTTCCCTCCAGACACCACCCCACCTCTCAATTCTTCACCTCAACCTTCAAGCTCCCAACTGGTCTCCACCCAACGCTGCAACTAAACATCACAGACGCCGTTCCCCCAATGACTGACCGAAGCTGTTCTCTGCATGCACACCTCACGCTCCCGAAACAGATATTCGCGGATAAATATCAACTCTTCGACCCGCTATTTATGTCGTCCAAGGGCTTGAAAAAGGTACACTATATTACCTCACCAGTGGATCTCGAAGCCCCGGAGTACGCGGTAGATAGCTGGGGTTCGTCGCTACTTATCGAACTCGCTCCTCTCACTACCACATCCTCCCCTTCCCTCTCAATAGCGGAAATCCCTCTACATCTAAGATATTTACGTCCCAATAAAAATAAAGGAGGGCAAGAGAAGACTGAGATCCCGTATCCGGTTGTATTCTGGGCCTGTACTGCGGATGAGGGGAGTAAGTTCCCGATTAACCCTTTTGATCGTGTGAATCTTGGTTATGATGGGTTATTTGGGCCGAGGACGATCTTTTGGCACTTGAATCCTGAGATTGGAGGGAATGGAGAGAGATTAGTAAGTGGGCTTAGGGTGCCGGTGCTGGATTTGGATGGGAGTCGGTGGGTGGAGAGCGGCACGGCGTGGGTTGTGGGGTTGGGATTTTTGTGGGTGCTGTGGTGTTTGTGGGGTGTTTGGAGGGGGAGTGGGTTTGGGAGTGGGAAGAAAGAAGTTGGGAAGGAGAAGAAGAGACAGTGAAGGGTGAGCAGTTATGACTAGATTGTATGAAAAGGTGGGACTTGGGTATAACTAGGGGATGTGAAATGAGACAACGAGTCGGGGAAGGCAAAGGTCCAAGCCATTGTTGCAATTTTCATTGCTGTACTCGGCAACATCCTCATTGTACGAGAAGGCCGTGGAACATTAACACAGATGTACAACAAGAGTCCGATGTCTGAGATTCATCTTCGGCTTATGACTGCGACGAAATCTCATGGTACCCGAAATTCCTGGGACATCAACGTGATGTGCACTTAATTCACCGTCGTCTCGATACATCAGATGAAAGGCCTACTGAGGGTGGGCATTGGACATTTCAGTGTGGAGGGAATGAACCCAAGCAATGCGATAATCAAGGAGTCTGGTAAATCCAAAGGTTCTCTGAAGCCCAAGGGTAGGGTCCTGTGAAAATCAAGCCTGGTGTACCTATAAGCACAAGCTTCACTCCGGTCCTGGACCAATGGCTATTGTTACTGCAGCCTGTCTTCGTTCTCTTCTCTCCATTCTCACGGTGCGAGCCACACTCGGTCAGTCGTACTTTGATTCCAG
Source organism: Hyaloscypha sp. PMI_1271 (assembly GCA_021399465.1). Taxonomy (NCBI): domain Eukaryota; kingdom Fungi; phylum Ascomycota; class Leotiomycetes; order Helotiales; family Hyaloscyphaceae; genus Hyaloscypha; species Hyaloscypha sp. PMI_1271. The sequence goes on from JAJTUS010000054.1 coordinate 58,018, forward strand.
GGTTCAAGGATAGCTCAATACTCCAACCCGACATAACTCCCACTCCTCACCAAGCCCCGCTCTCGACTCAAACTCCTCCTCTCCTCTCTCGTCGGCTCCTCCGTTGGGACCATCTCACCAGGCAACTCCACCTCATCCTTAATCCGGCTCGTCAGCCACGCCGCCACAAGCGTACTGATACCGCCTGCAGCCAGCACGACGGCAATACTCCGATCTCCCGGCGTACCTCTCGGTTTCTGGAGGAACTTGAAGATAACGCTGCTCCCAATCGTGGCCAAGATCTGCGGTGCAGCGATCGCCATATTGTGGATACCAAGAATGACACCCGCTTGATCCTCTTTGACATCGAGAGAGGATTCCGGGTCGTCGGTGCGATTTTGGTAGCGGGATTGGGATTGCCGTGCTCGGCGAAGGGCGTCACGTTTGCTGACTTCGGCAGAGATGATAGCGAAGGGGGCCCAGAGGGTAAGAGCCCATGAGATTCCGACTATGCCGATTAGGGCGGTGGCTGCGGCAACGCTGCGCACGATGAGGGTGCTGAACATGCAACTTGCGAAAATTAGATGGGAGCAGAGCCATGCTCGGCGGAGAGTGAGACCTGGGATGACGAGGACGTCGAGGAAGCGGGAGAAGCGGGTTGTGTAGGATCTGTTTGAGTGGAATGAGGAGGTGGAATCATAGACCGGTGCGTCGTAGGTAGGAGCGATGAAGAAGGGGAGGAGAACATTTGTGGCCAGGGAAGTGATGGCATATACTAGGAGGGCAAAAGTACCTACTCGCGTGGCCTTTTCGTAGAGTCGGTCGAGTTCATCGGGGCTCATGTTGGGGTTGGCTTCGAGGGCAGGTTGTACATAGATGTCGGCTATGTATGAGGTTGAGTAGAATAGTTGAGGGAAGAATCCAATCCAGGCGAAGAATTGGACTTCACAGACTTTGCGAGTTTGAGGAGGGAGTCGACGGATAGAGCGGAAGACAGTGGAGAAGAAAGCAATGATGCCGCCCTTTGTTTTGGGTGCTGCGGCCTCGAGGCGAGGATCTCGTTCTTTGATGGTCATGATGCTGATCGCTACCGTGCTTCCCAGAGCAAGGCAAGCTATCACGCAGAGGATCTTGAATTGCGTGTTTCCAAAGAACCACATGTATTTGGGAAGATCGAGGAAGCCGGCAAGATATCCAATGATATTGCCAATACCTATGATGCGACTTGCCATTGAATTGGCAGCCTCTGAGGGATGTTAAATGTGAAATTGGTGATGGTCAGGAAACATACCTTGTTGATGACTTGGAGCACAGTCTAATATGAACGCTCTAATGCCAGCTTGAACTGCAAGAGGTTAGCATAAAGTAATCAATATTGAAACAAGGACCTGCCAGTGTTGATTGAAAAGTCTAGAATATATACCCACAGAACCGCAAACACAATAATAGAAACCTTGACACCTTGTGATGCTCTATCCACCCCAAAAATTGAAAGGAAACCACCAACAATCTCTCGCGCCCATGCAAGAGCAAGGAGAGAAATGATCGTTGCAGCAGAACCTGCAATCATAAACGGAGTCCGCTTCCCCCATGGTGATCTGCAGTTATCACTGAGAATCCCTACATAGGGTTGTACCAGAGCCCCGGACAGAGGTCCTGCTATCCAAACCAAAGCCATGAGAGACTTGCTCAAGCCCAGAGATAACAGATATGGTGTCCCATTCGAGAGTTCCACGGCCCATGCCAGTTGTAAACCTCCAATACTTATCGTCAGAAGTATCATGTACCATAAACTCTTCGTATCGTGGTAGTCATCATGGTCGTCTTCATGGCCGTCTTCATGACCGTCATCCAGCCCGCCATTATCGACAATGAGATCGTCATCTTCTTCGTCTCCTGATGCTGACAATAACGGTGACTCTTCGTGTATGGGCTTAGAGGTCCCTTCAGCGCTTGTTGGTGTCTCGCCAGATAGGATGGGGGATGTCTCCTTCGCATCTTCTGCCTCGTCCGCACGAGAGGGCCCTTCTCCATCCGCCATCGTTCCGTATATAGAAGTTACTGCCCGTGCAGACTCCAGATTTCTTTGCTGGCAGCCTGGTATGGATTTGTTCCGTTGTTTGTGCTTCCGGACCGAAGTGGGGGTTGTGACAAGCTTCACTGTCGCAGGATCGGTTCGCAGACAGATATCTGTTCCTCTGCCCAAAATACACAGCTTGTAAGGAGGACTGCTGATCCTCCCAGCTTGCACGCTGTCACGCGGTCGAGGCTGTGGTGCACATGGCGATTGGCGATTCGAGGTTGGAGCTCCACAAGCACGCTGGGTCTTGTGGATCAATGTCTCGGTGGAGTAAGACAGAGGCAAGGTAAAGGACAGTTGGATTTGAGGAGGATCACAGAGTCAGGTCACATCAGTGTCGTTCGAAACAAGAAGCTGACTATGTCGAGGCACGGAGACCCTTCTTGCGCCTGCAGGGATCTGGAGTGACGTTCTTGCCGTGCCTTCCGCCAAATCGAAACTCTGGGGAAGAATCCAAGAGTTCGCTTGTGCCGGAACATCGAAAGTTGGGACGGGACGAGACGAGAAGAATTGACGGCTGAGACGAAACTTCCATGCGAATCTGCACCCCTCGCATTGTCGCAGATCTCTTTCGACTTCTTCTATCTTCATCAACCTCAACCAGCTCCATCACCGAAGCCTCCGCTCTCGATTCGATATTCGTCATTGCGGCTCTTTTCTCCTTCCCAAACTGTCAGACTGGAAATCTGGCAACCTGGCGGCTAGCCCACCACCGTTGCGTACACTCCACCTCATACATCTGGTCGCGCCGGCAGATCCTCTGCTCGGAGATCCGTCGCGAATAGTTACATGTGTCCTCCCCTCCTCTACCGCTGCTCGTCGTTGAGCTACGACTCGACCTCCAAGCAAGTTCTCCCGCGCCGAACTGCACTACGCAGCCGCGATGTCTGTCGCAGCGATAGCTACCGATGTGGTCTTCCAGCTCCTGAGTACGTTGCACACCCTCGCATGACGCAGGCAGCAGCTAATGATATATACAGAGAGGGAAGAAGATGATTCGGAAGATGGTAGGACACCTGCGAAGAAGGACAGAGCGAGGCTAACGAACACAAGGGCACGATTCCTCCCAGTTGGAGATCTTCTCCTCATGGGCGCTCTTCATCATGATTATGCTGCTCATTGCGGCTCTCTTCACAAGTTACATGCTGCAGCAGAAGAAGGTCGAAGCCATACACGAGACGGTCATATCGATATTTGCTGGTGAGCAAGCTTCATACCTTGGAGGAAGACCTCTCTAACTCCCCCCAGGTATGACCGTCGGCCTCATCCTCAGAGTCAGCAACGGAACCTCGATTCAAAACTTGGTGATCTTCAACGACCAGATATTCTTCAATCTCCTCCTACCACCAATCATTCTTGCATCAGGGTACGAACTGCATCAGGCGAATTTCTTTAGGAACATTGGCTCCATCTTGACTTTTGCGTTCGCCGGGACGTTCATATCTGCTATTGTGCTTGGTTTGATCTTATGGGTGTACACTCGCATCCCTATTGATGGTTTTTCAATGACCTTCGTCGACGCCATTTCTGTGGGAGCAACGCTGTCAGCCACCGATCCCGTCACGATTCTTGCCATATTCAACACCTACAAGGTAGATCCGAAGCTATATACCGTCATTTTTGGCGAATCTATACTCAACGACGCGGTTGCCATTGTCCTGTTCGAGACTGCTCAAAGATACAAGGAGGGTGGCGCTGATGGAACTCTCAGCTTCCTCAGTTTGATTGAAGGTATAGGAATTTTCTTGGCCGTCTTCTTCGGAAGTTTGGTCATCGGAGTGATTGTGGGTATCGGAACGGCTCTGGCATTGAAATACACCTATGTCAGAAGATACCCGAAGATAGAGAGTTGTTTGATTGTGTTGATTGCATATGCTAGCTATTTCTTCTCAAATGGCTTGCACATGTCCGGTAAGCCATTCCCTACTCTTTTCACTTGCTTTGCTAATTCATCTAGGAATCGTCACCCTCCTTTTCTGCGGAATCACGCTGAAGCATTACGCTTACTACAATATGTCCCGCCGAACACAACTCACCACCAAATACCTGTTCCAGGTTCTCGCCCAATTGTCAGAGAATTTTATCTTCATCTATCTAGGCCTTTCTCTTTTCACGGAGACTCAGCTGCAGTTCAAGCCGTTGTTCATCATTGTAACGGTGATTGGGATCTGTGCTGCACGGTGGTGTGCAGTGTTTCCGCTTTCAAGAGCTATCAATTGGTTCATCAGATACAGAGCGAAGAGGAAGGGCAAGGATGTTGCTGATGAGCTGCCTCATAGCTATCAAATGATGTTATTTTGGGCTGGTCTTCGAGGAGCCGTCGGTGTTGCTCTCGCAGCCGGCATGACCGGGCCAAACTCGTGGGCGTTGAAGGCAACAGTATTAGTAGTGGTTGTGCTTACAGTGATCATATTTGGTGGCACCACAGCTCGTATGCTCGAGATCATGGGAATTCGAACAGGTGTCGTGGAGGAGATTGATTCAGACGATGAGTTTGATATTGAAGCTGTTCCGGGAGGATCTTATTACAAACATTCCGGAACAGGGATGGGAAATACCCCAAGCCGAAGGAGTGGCTCCATACCCCTGAACGGTGTTAGCCGAGGACCAGAACGAGGAACATACGTCAGCGGCAACTCCAGCCCCAATAATAGACCCAGGAGCCTCAGTCGAAAGGGATCAAACGCGGATGGCAGGAGAGTGAACGAAGCCGAGCAAGAATTGCTCCGCGCCAACTCAACGACTGAATCAGACTTTGACAGCGATGGGTCCGATCTCCCCCCGGCAGCGAAACGCCCAGAGCGGAGGAGATCCCCAGTCCACGGCCATAATGGCGACATGGGTGCTCCATATCCAACATCAGGAACCGCAAGAGAGAACGACACTCCGCAGATCACTGCTTCAGGGGCCATCAGCTCGTTGCTTCATGGTACGGCGGAGGATCATGCAGCTTGGTTCAGACAATTAGATGAAGGATTCATCAAGCCGAGATTACTTCTTGATGGGGGCAAAGGATCGCATGGCGGGTCTAGTGGGAGTTGATTCTTTTGACTGAAAAGCAACAGCTTTGGATGGACGGCATGGGTGGCATGGATGGCGTTGGGTGTATAACTAGGGCTTGGCATCTGTGGGGTATAGAATAGAGCTCTTTGGCCTCGCCCAATCTTATCTGCGGGTGGTATGTGTGTGTGGGAATAATTGGGGGTGCAGAAAGTCTTCTCATTCGGTTTCTGTGGAAGTTTCTATTACACTAGCTACAGGAGGTGTAATTCGTGCATGGCCTCGGCTGAGCTCTGAACCTCTATTCTTTCGTGCTCTCAGATTCACAATCTGCTTCCCACCTCTTGCCGCTCTCTTCTATGCATAGCAAGTCTGATCTCCTAGTGTCAATTCTGCCCCACTTAGTTTCATCTTCCTTGACTTCCACCAGGTCTGGTACGACAGCGAAGCTCTGTCATGAATATTCTTCAAACTCGAATATGTATTATTTGTCTCTGAATTCTGTGAAAGCTCCGCAGATTCATGGCATGTGGTAGAACTTTAGGAATCTTGTAGGTGGGTGGGCATATGAGGGGCTTTAGGAGTGTCTGGATTCCGTGTAAGGAGTTTAGCTTACGTTGGGGAATTTATAGTTGGCGCCGAGGCATGACGTCTAGACTAAGTACAATGTGGAGGTGGACCTCAACTGCCGCTTGGAGACGGATTGATTTATGGAACTGTACCTTAACGTTCTTCATAATTAGCTCTAAGACTCATAGACAGCCGCCACTTTGCCGTCACATCCTGAAACTACAGAGACTCCTTCAAGCTGTTCGCCTTTAGCGTTCCCATGCCTTTGTAGCCTCGGTGCGACCGTAAACTTCAAGTCATTATGTTTTTGTGCCAATCTCGACTTCTTTTCCGGGTCCGATTCATTTGATCCTGGTAAAACCATGCGTATTCGGTAACGCTGCGTGCAAAGGACAATCCACATTCGGACCGCCTCTGTGAGGAACCCCAGCAAGTCTTGCTCCCTTTTCTCAGTGAGATTGACATAAGCCTCTACTATTTCCAAGAAACGCTGTTGGAATTGCTTCTGATGCTTGACGTACGAGTATCTCAGAGGACCGTATGGTGAAGATGGTTTTGTGAGTGAATCCAGAGCTGCCTCACAAGTCTCCCATCGATATTTCTCGGAAAAAAAAGTGGGTATTGGCCAGCTGTATTCGTTGCTGCTCTCATCGTCATCTGGAAATTTGTCAATGGTCTGCCGAATTGATTCTTCATACGATCATACCTGATGGGAAAGAACCATTCCAGTCCGCTTCTAGATGCTCCCCTTCTTTGCCCAGGATTCGGAAGGGGCTACAGAAGATCAATTGATACACAGTAGTCCAAATTGCGTCTCCCAGGATCAATTTCTTCAAGCGCCGCTGCTTTGTTCCGACTAAAGCCGTCAAGGTTTCTTTTGACCATATCTTTCTATCCTCACGCCATTCCCACTCCGAAAATGTCGTTACCTTGCTCACCATACTACTAAATCCCACAATCGAGACTTTTCCAGTCTTGGAAGTGACACCTCGGACTATTTCTTGATCTGACAATCCAGGATATTCTTCCTGTTTTAGAAGCATGCCCAGTAACTTCTTACGTCCCATTTCCAGCTTCTCAATGGTATTCTTATGCTTCATGGCCTCCTCCTCCACTTTCTCTGTGGTTGTGGCCTTCTCCACACGTAATTCGGTTTCCAGCTTCTCAATGGTATTCTTATGCTTCATGGCCTCCTCCTCCACTTTCTCTGTGGTTCTGGCCTTCTCCGCACGTAATTCGGTTTCCAGCTTCTCAATAACAAGTTTGTGCTTCTGCGCCTCTTCTTCAACCTTCCTTCTGCTTCTGGCTTCTTCCACTCGCAATGCTCTCTCCCACTCGTTTTTTTCTGCATCGTGATTGCGTACAACCTGCTTCCACGTTTCTTCACTTTCCGTTATTCGGCGGTTGTGCTCTTCTCGTAATACATCGAGCTGCTCGATCTTGTCGGCTTCCGCTCTCCCCAGGGCGCTCGAATGTGCTGTCCTTTGCTCAGCAAGGGTTTGGGTGTGTTGCCTTTCGAGCGCGATGAGCTGGGCTGCTTGTTCTTTGGTCCGTTTCAGAGCCTCGGACCATGAATGCTCATGTTCACGCACTTCTTCAGCTAACTTTGCTTGGAGTGTTTCCGCGTGTTTTTGCTGTTTCTTCAACTCCGCATCATAGAGTTCTTGGAGTTCTTTTTTCTCCGCATCATGCTTCTTTCTCTGCGCGAGCATCTTTGCTTTGTGTTGCCCCTCTATACTATTCTTCTGGTCGTCTAATTCGCCCTCATGTTTCGCTGTGAGCTTCTCAATCTGTCCACCATGCCTCTTCTCAACCTCTGCAATCGCAGTATTTTTTTCGGTCAGAGCACGTTTCATGGCAACAGCATTAGTATCTCTCAAATTCTTCTCCTTTGCCTTGAGCTTTTGTATCTCGACCTGGTTCGCCTCCAATGTAGTTTGAAAATTCCGCGTTGCTTCGTCGAGGGCATCTTCGAGTGAACGTTGACTTTGTCTCAAATCAATTTCTGTTGCTTTCAACTTGTCGATCTCGATTTGCTTCGCATCGACAGTGGTTTGAATTTGTTCTACCCTGTCATAGGCCTTTGTGATCAAATCATTCATCTCCTTGGGTGCATTTTTCGTTTCTTCCTCTCGTCGACGGTAATTTTCAACTGATCTCTCCAACTCAATAACACGATTGGTGTGCCGTTTCAATTTTTTCCCGACCTCACGGCCGTCCTTGCTCTCCGCCTGCTCAGAACTTAGCGTTCTCTTTTCTCGCATGTCATTCCGTTTCGAAGCCTGATGGTTGGAAGCCTGTTTGTTGACTAGCAAGGCCACCTTGAACGGCAAGTCTTCAAAATATGAAGTTTCTGAGTTTATCGGATCTACCTCGCGCGATATTCTCTCCAAAATCTCCCTGCTCGACTCGGCTTCGTGGTAGTAGTCATCCAAGATTTGATGAATGTGCTGGTCAAGTTTTGTCAGAGGTATCGTGTCACGGCCTTCGGAGGGGACTTCTCGCTGGACTACTCGCTGGATGGCTTCGAGCGAATTTAGAATCACTTTCATTTCTGGAAGTATCTCCTCAATGAGCAATCCCGTTTCCACCGGACGACCCGTCGCGCGATCAAGCTCTCTCCCAATCTCGCTTACGAGATTTTTCAAAAAACTCCGGTTCCTCAATTTATTTTGGATTTTTTTGGGAAGCTCACTCCTTAGCCACCTGGCGCCAGGAGGTACAACCACCTCCTCGATCTCCCCCACCAGCTCAACAATCTCCGAGACCCTGTCCGGGAGATCCTTCTTTCTTGGACGAGATCCCCCCGGGACCCTCAATGATTCCTGGATGTTAGTAAGATAGGAGCCATAATCGAGGGGCGACATTTTGGCAATCTCTCGGTGGATGAGGTTTTGAGTTGAAAGTAGCAGGCGAGTTTTGGAGTCAGAATTTATAAGCTGATTGGCTCTACGACAATGTTCAGATGCGTGTATCAAGTCCAGAGTGTCATACGCACAGGTAGCAGCTATTCAATAAGATACTTGATTGCAGTTTCCGGCCGGTGAGAAAACGAATGTGCGTACCAGAGCTCAGACGTAGATGCGTAGCCTATCAGTAAGTCCACGTGTCATTGCAAGACGCTTTGGTCTTTGTGCATTTGTTCCCACACCTGTAAAAGCCTCCCATATCGATGGCAAGGCTGAAAATCCAACCTTCACCAAAATGCACGAGAGTACCACAGTAAGAAAGGCAGAGCTTTACTTGTTCCTCTTAGATACTTTAATATTTACTCCAGGAACTTCTTTCCTGTACATATACAGGCTTTTGTGTGCGGCGGATTGCTCAACTGAGCTGAAAAGTTGCATGATGCGGCCCAAGAGGCAAGTACCGTACAAGGCGCAAGTCGCATGCGCAGTGATGGCCAATTATTAAAGCCATCATGCCGCCTACCCCCACGAACAGGGCGCAGAGAGATAAGCTTCGGGACATCGTTCTTTCAGGTGGTATCAGAGAGCTTCAACGCATCGTATTGACAGTCATATTGAACCTCAAGAGATATTTTCCACCTGTGACTCTCGCGAAGGTGTTGTCAAAGCTCAACTGCTTGTGCTTGGAAGCATCGAACAACTTCAATCTCCATTGCTCTGGACATTATGAGTCGTAGCCATCATGATTTACTCAATTCTGCCAACGCTTACTCCAGATTTGGCAACGCACGAAGGACTGATGCGAGCTCGAGGCCAGAGGAACCATTGCCTGGACCCCGAGAGTTCAACCTCCCGTTACACACGCGAACGAACAGCGATAGATACGCTTCGTCCGACTTTAATGAGAGTGAGGAGCAGAACAGCAACTCGCCGGGAGCATCTTCAACCTTTACACAATCTTTCAACGTTAGCTCCGATTTTGCTACCAGTGAAGGTTATGGCGATACGCCCGATCTAGTTGACATTACTGAAGGCCAACGGCTGGTGATTGCAATTGATTACGGAACCACTTTCACAGGTACCAGGACCTAAAAGTGTGCTACTGAGACAGATACTGATACATAGTAGGCGTCGCTATTGTTTTTGTGCCCGTCGACGAAAAAGCCACACAGCTCAGCGACATTAAAGTCTTGAGAGAGTGGAACAACTCGTACAACGAAGACAAGGTTCCCAGTGCATACTCTTACACGAAGCCAAAATCCAAGGAAGAGCAGTGGGGGAATTCTTTCAGCGAAGACGCAGAGATTATGGTCCACACAAAACTGGAACTTGATGCGCAGGAGTCGATTCTTGACGAATTGGACATGATATTGGATAACTTGGATGGAATGCGTGACCTTCGCAGCGAGTACGTAGTGAGTACACAAGGCAATCCCGACTTCACCCCTAAAAAGCCCGAGCTTGTGGTGCTTGACTACATGAAAAAAATCTTCGAACGGGTAAGGATATATTTGGGGCAATATGATCAAGGATTACTATTATCGTTACCCGTTGACATTGTTATCACCCATCCTGTCGTAAGTCCATCCGATGAGAAAGATCAGGAGTGGCGAAACTGACTTGTGACTAGGTATGGTCCTACAAAGCGAAGAATGCGACCTACCGCGCCGTCACTCTGGCGGGTTTCAACAGAGATACATTCCCTAAACTTGAAAACATCAAGATGCTTGCCGAACCGGAGGCTGCAGCAGTCTACACAGCTCGATATCTCAAGGAAGAAGAACCAAACAAAACTGTGTTGGAGGTATGGTAACCTACTTTTGTTCGTTTTCTTTGACTAAACCTCACAGAAAAACGATACCTTCATTCTTTGTGACGCTGGAGGCGGAACAGTGGTACGTAATGCCTTCCGTCTGTGCCTAACGGTTGCTCCCCTTTGTGACTTTTACCGCAATTGTTGGGCCAAACAAGAAATGTATTGAAACATAACAGGATGTGGTTACCTTTCAAGTCGTCGAGACGGAGCCTTCACTTGAGTTGCAACAAATTGGCGAGCCACACAGTACGAGTCCTTTTCTTTTCTAGGATTATTCACGACTTATTATGTCTAGGTCGCAAATGTGGATCTGTATTTATTGATGGTAGATTCAAGGAGTGGCTGCGAGATCAAGTCCTGGGCCCCGACGATTATGAAAAGCTAGAACCGAATACAAAGAAAAGGATCAAGCCTCACTCCACAACGGGTAGGAAGATGAGAGACGTCATGAAGGTCTTCATCGAACATAAATGCGGATTTAAAGGTAGCGAGGAACATCTGTTTACAATTGAGTTACCGCGGACAGAGTTCGGAGACCTGAACAATGATTGGGTGGAGGAAGGCTTACTGACTCTGGATTCGTAAGTGAACTCGATAAGTAGTGTCTTAACACTATAGCGCGCTAAAAATTCTCCAGTGGTATGATGATGTATCTCTTCTATGAATGTGTCAACGATATTGTAGCATTGGTCAAAGAACAACGTGAAGAAGTGATGAAGCAGTATGACGACCAAGGCGTCGCCGAAATCAAGGTAAGCTGAACAGCATACCATTGTCGATCAATCTCTCAAGATACTTTAGACCATCCTAATGATAGGGGGCTTTGGCGAATCCGAGTATCTACAATCAAGTATCGCAGCAGAAATGGATCTCAACGATATCACTCTCCATCGACCAGCGACTTCGTAAGTGTAATCTAAGCAGATTGCGATTTAGACTTATCAGATATAGATGGTCAGCTGTAGTTAGAGGTGCCGCCCTTTACGGGATAGACAAAACTCGGCTGAAAAACTATGTGAAGACAGAGAGATACCCAGATTACTATGCCGTGGCCCAGGATACAGAAGAGACCCAAGGAAATGGATTGGCTCAGTATCAAGATCAAATTACCGGGAAAACTATGGGCAAGAACCGGTTGACATGGATTGTGCGTCGTGGCGACTTAGCCTTCGAGGATTGGAACCAGTCCCAAGAGACACTTCTCGCGTTCAATTTCCGAGAGCACGACGAAAAGAACTTCACAATTTCTATCTATAAATATCTTCGAAAGGATAACATCCTTCCGACCCGCGCTCGAGCAAGAGACCCACGTAAGTACACACCCTCCCCGAAGGACGCGAAGTACTCACAGCTCAAGATCTGGAAAACGTCTTGGCCATTCCAATCAGTTTCTCCAATGCGAAACCGGACGATCTTGAAATGTACAAGAGTGCTGGGGGACGAGAGCCGTATTACCAATGCGTTGTGGCCCTGTACTTGACATGGAAAAACGAATCGCTTGGGGCGACAGTGGTTTGGAACAAAAAGGTTATCTATCCAGTGACAGCGAGTGAAGCTTAAATTAAGTCATGAAGTAGATAGTATCAGTAGAACGCCTGATGTTTGAAGATGTATTGCATATCCGTGCTATCCTTGCCTACTGAGTTCACTACTCTCGGCCCACTTATTTCAGCTTGAAAGATACACTGCTGTTGAATCGGCATTGGGCATGGTGAATGACTCAGCTTTGAATTCCATTATGTGTCAGTGTTATGTAACAAGATATCAAGGAAGTACTCACCTGCCACCCACCGCCAAGTTGAACCAATAAGGCTGACAAGCGGTGTGTCCAATTCTGGAACGGGTCTCAGCTCTTTCCCCTCCTCTTATTTTCTTTTTCTGCTCTTATCTCTGTCCTTGCGAGCCAGTAGGAACAGGACCAAACCCACGTTGGGTCGTCTTATTTTGCAGAGTTGATCTCCGTCAAGATTTCACACCAAAGCTTCCAACAAACATGCCTTTGCTCGACAAATTCAGCCGGAAAGAAAGGTACCGCAAGCAACAGGAGAAGCTTCAACGCCAGCAGGAGCAGCTCATCAAAGATGGCCAGCGATCACGAAAAGAAGCCGAGCATCGCGAAAGACTAGCTGCTTACGAACGGCAGAGAAAGGAGAGAGAACTTGCCGAAGACGCAGTAAGGCTCGAAAGGAAGCTAGAGGAAACCCGACAAAAAGCTGCGGAGAAGGCGGAGGAGGAAAGACAAAGAGATGCTGCGTATCAAGCAGCATTGGCGAAGAAGAGGGCGGATGAACTCGAACAAACCAAGCGAAGCTACGATGAGGAGATCCAACGTCTTCGAGAAGCCAAATTCCGTAATGACCACGAAGCACAAGTACGATTAGCCAGAGAGATAAAACTTCGTGAGGAAGTCGCGGAACAACTACACAGAGAACGCGAGGAGCGGGAAAGGGCTCGTCGCGCTGAAGAAGCCAGACAACGAATGGTAAAGGAGAAAAAAGAAGCGGAAAGGAGGGCGATTGAGCGCCAGAAGGAGGAAGAAGAGAAGAAGATTTTGAAAGCCGACGAAAAGAGACAGCGAGACCAGTTGGAAAAACGTAATACCCCCAGAGCGTTACAGGAGCTGCGAGACCTCATTCGCGAGAGATATGAGCTCGATATGGAGATCTACAGATTGCGAAACGTAACCCCTGCCAACAGAGACTTGGTCATCAAGCGCATGGCTAAGTCTGATGAGATCCTGCAGACAATTCGTTCAATAGTTGAGATCTGGAATCCTGAGTCTTTCGAGACAATAGAATGGTCGTACGCTGAGCAAGTCAAAGATCGTTTGCTTGCTGATGGAAAGCGGATCTGGGCAACTGATCCGCCTTGGCCCAAAGACGCGGTGAAAGGACGACTGCCTCCACCACCTCCACGGAGAGGTCGACCACCTCCACCACGAGGAGGACGGCCACCCTCAGAGAGTCGAAATCAGGCATGATTGAGGCAGTCCCAGAGAAACAAAAGGTGAATTGCAGGACGCCAAACAGGTATGTCAGATTCATGTGACCATAGTTCTATATAAGGGCATTCCGTTGATTACAATGCAGCTCACACACAAGGATATACATGGCGTCGATGGTTGGAACTTTATTTAACTCGGTTTGGTGGATTTCTTTCACCTTTTGCTTCTCTTGGGTTTTTCTTAGAATCTAATGGCAAAATTTCCAGCGGTTGTTTGCCTTCCAATGAACTCCTATATATAAAACCTTCTATCTATGTCCACCGCAGTATGATAATACAGCTTCCTAGACTATCCGTCCACAAATAAAGGTCTTCTCAATGTGATGCTGATACTTTGGACTTAAATTTTTCATCAGTATTCACTTCAACATGTCGGAATGTGAATTGATGATGCATGGTAATGGTATAAATTCATCCGCTCCCGGAAGCTTTATTCCACAACCTAATGGTCCTGTCCCCCGACCCCGATGCCAATTGTCCACCATTACCAGCTGAGAAGGCTATACTTGAAATACTTCCACCATCAGTGTGCAGTGTCTGGGCAAGTAATCCCGTCTCAGTGTCCCATAGCTTGAACCTGCTATCATCTCCTGATCCCGATGCGAGCCATTTATGACCCACATACACTACGCTTGTAATATGATCATCATGACCCTGCAGTATTTGCGTGGTTGAGCCTGTCCTGGTATCCCAGAGCATAACAGTTCGATCCCAAGAACCTGAGGCAAGCCTATCTCTTCGAATAGCGACGCTCCGGACGCCGTCGGCGTGACCTTCCAGTTTTCGAACGATGGACTTGGCCCTGATATCCCAAATGCTGATTGTTCCGTCTCCTGACCCTGATACTAACTGCCTACCGTCGTCCGTGATCGCTATACTCCAGACACCACCATGATCTCCAGGAAGAATCCTCACGGCTGACCCATTTTCAATGTCCCAGATTCTGATTGTTCCATCCCCAGATCCTGAAGCTAATTCTCCGCTATCACCTGCGTATGCTAAACCGGAAATGCGGTCGTTATGGTCGTTCAGCTGCTGAAGAAGTGACCCTGAATCGGCGTCCCAAAACTTGATGGTCGTATCCGATGATGCTGATGCCAAAATGGTCTCATCACCCACGAAAACGACACTTGTAGCATCGTCGCTGTGACCGTGAATTGACTGCAAAGTGCACTCCGTCTCAACGTCCCATAGCCTAAGGCTGCCATCCCACGAACCTGATAGCAGCTGTCTCCCATCCCTTGAAAATGTCACACTCGAGACTCCGCTGCTGTGGCCAGGCAGTGTGCGAGAAAGCTTGTAGTGTCCGCTGCTAATCCGTTCGTTTTGATGGTTCGGATCTCTTGGAAGGGTTACGTTGGTGCTCTCGTAAGGCTGGGATTGCCAATTCGATGTATTGGCGGAGGGACCATCTCCATTCGAGTGCATCGGCAAGGGCAAGTCGTCCCATTCGATGTCAATTAGATGCTTTCGAAACTCGTCATCGACATAGGTGATTGAAGACTGCCCATTTACGCTCTCGGCATAAGATTGAAAGCGTTGCAAAGTTAACTCATTTTCTGGGAGAAGATGGCGAAGATCTCCGATCTTCACCAAGATCTGTCCCACTCTGTCGCCAATTTCACTGGATGCATGCCTTAGCTTCAGATTAGTACACATTCAATGGAACTTGAAATCGATCTGCGTGATTTCTTACAGAGTGCTAAGATTCAAAATAATGCCGATAGTGGCTTTCTGTGCCTCTAGTTCTCGACACAACTGGAGGACTTCTTTTTTCCCTGTATATGCCCAATACAGGCTCGGAAGTTGACTGAGAGATGATCGCAGCAGCAGGATGTCAGCTCTTTTGGCGGTGTGATTGCAATCTTGCAGGACTTCAAGAAGATCCCGGGACAAGCTATCGGGCATACGCTTGATGTTTCGCAATTGTGTGAGGACTTTCATGAGACTATCGACTTCACGAAAGAGAGAGTCGATTTCGGTCTTGGCCTCAAAGAAATCGCTACGGAGATTGTTGAGTTTGACGAGTGATCCGATTAGCCCGACCAGCCCGGTGGTTATTGAGAATGGGTCTGGCATGTCTAATCCTCTTCGCTTTGGGAGCCAACAAATCCCAGATTCGGCCGTCCGGTGGAGAGATTCAGTGGCCTCGATTCGTTATTGGGGAGGGTAGGGAATTTCAGGCCGTTATTGTGCAGAGCGTGTCCATTGCGGGGGGAGGGGGTGGGCGCGCGTCTTTATCGAGCCTGAGGGTCTATCAACAGCCACATTTGCACGTACCAGTAACAAAAGAGAGAATGTGCCTCGACGCATGGTGCAGTGCTAGTCTTCAATTGACACGAGCGGCCCCATTATTAGAACAGGAAGCCTCGAGAAGCCTGAGAGGGGTGAGCACTGAGCAGGTGAGTGAGTTGGGGGCGGTGGCAGTGCTGGCTGCGACCTGCACTGGGCTGAGGTGCCCCGGTCACAGGCCGCAATACTTCTAAGGTTACCCTGCGAATCCCGGGGACGTACTCGAGTACTGAACTGCAGGTCGATCAACGATGAACGCCATTGAGTTGGCAGACATGAACCAAGGGAATCGGTGATCTGGTACCCCCAGGTCAGCCTTGAAAGATTTGGCAAGGCAATTTGAAGTCTCTGAAGAGATTCACGGTCTGAAGACCAGGTATTCCATGCCCAAGGCATGATGATTTCGTGGTCTGAAGACCTTGTGGCTTTTAGGTTCGATTTCTAGTACGAAGTAGATTCCCTAGTTATAGAAATTAATGAAGTCTTTTAGCTGGGTAGGGCGGAAAGGTGGACCTCAGGTCTAGGAACTCCAAGAGTTCGACAGTCTAAAGACTAATGTTAGAGTAATTAATAGAAAGCTTTGCCAGCTTCTCGATTCTGCCCTGTGATGTGATGTGACAACTCAAGTGACCAACATACCTTGCCCTGTCTTCAATCAATCAATCAATCTGTCTTCTTCTATCTATCTTCTATCTTCTGTCTTCTACTTTGCTCAAATCTGTAGAAAAATTTCCCTGTCACGTGGAGGCCTGTGCGGAGGCCTGTGCGGAGGCCTGTGGGGAACACCAAACACACTTCACCTCCTTACCCTTCTCGCTCCTTACGCTTTACTTTAGTTCACTATGTCTCAATTAAATCAATTATACTGCCCTGGGGGTCACTGCCCTCAATCGATCTTCTAGTTCCCCCTAAAGAATAGCTGGCGGACTACGACGTGTGCTTCCTGCCTTGAGCGACAGGCCTTACGCTATGCAAGTATGTAAGAAGAACGGGAGAAAGAGAGAGAGCAAGAGGGGGAGGGGGAGCAGGCTATAGGTAAGTCAACGGACCTATTTACGGGCGAATACGGGCAAACTAACTCTCCTAGGGCCGTAAACCCGTTGCTCGAGCTGTTTACAGGTCTACGATCTCGGCCGCTTTCTTACCTGTGAGCTCTGTCGTCGCCGGAATTTAAACGCGAAGCGTCGTCGAGCTCTAAATACAGCTCGTACTCGGAATCTAAACCCTTCTCCCACTTATACCGAGCTTGCGAGTCATATTCAGTGCCGGTAGCAGGCTACCGGGAAGATAGAGAGGGGGTTTACCGGATACCGGGCGATTACAGTCGATGATTATATGCGGGAGCCGACACAGGAGGAGGAGTAGGAGTTACAAGACCGGTAGTAGCGGCGTGAGAATGGGAAGGCAGAGAGGAGGGTTTGGGAGGTAGAGGATAAGGAGCGAATAAAGGAGTCACGGGCACAAAGAGGCCAGTTTCTAGGGGAAGGGGAGTTTGAGGCGTGGTGGGAGGAGAGGGAGGAGAGGATAAAGAGAGAGCGTGAGAAGCAGAGAGAGGTAGAAAGGGGAAGGAGGGAGATGAAGATAGATACGGAAAAGTGGGTAAAATTGGTAGTAAGGGAGGACTAAGAGAGAGAGAGGAAAGAGAGAGAGGAGCAGGCTAAAGAACAGGCTTGCGAACTAGTAGAGAGACAGGCTTACGAACTGAGAGGGAGGGAAGCGGAGATATATATAGACGATTATTACGAATTTAATGACGATTATTAGCTTCACAGGCGAGAGAGAGAGCTCTACGGGCCCGTAAGAGGGAAGGCAGAGCCCTACGCGAGTGAGATTACGGGTGATAAGGGGATTACGGGGGCGAGTGAGGCTAAAGGGCCCGTAAGAGATCCAAGAGAGCCCGTAAAAGTAATACTACTTCTTAAAAAGGACTAATTTCCCGCACGCTTACACGTCACACTAGTGCGAGCTTACGAGCGTAATATGGCTATACTTAATAAGGAGGTTTTATAAGTATAAGAGAGAGCTTAATAAGTAAAAGTAAGGCTTAAGAGAGCTTATAAAAGGGAAAGGAGGGCTTTACAGATAGGAGTGAGGCTTGAAAGGGCCTATTAAAGGAAAGGGAGAGCTTTATAAGTATAATTAAGGAGTGTAATAGTCCGTAAAGAGAGTAAGAGAGTTCTATAAGTAAGAATAGTATCTATACCAAAAAGGCATCCTCCTAATCTCGTTCGAGGCTGACAAAAAAGCTTTGATTGCCTGCGTCTTGGTACAAAGTTTCATTTCATGAACAGTAAAATAAATCTCTCCTTTCAATTCGCCAAGGTCATGTGTCGGCATCACAGAGCCCAAGCACTCTTCTCTTTGGCATCCCGTTCCGCTGGCTCCCATTTCTAACTACCATGCCAAATCGCCTTTCAAGACCGCAATTAAACACTCATCTATTCTCTGAAGACCGAAAACCTTATCAATCCCATCCCCGGTCCAATCACTTTCCTCTCTTCTTCACTCAACGACTCAAGCAGCGTGAACTCACAATCCACTCTCCACTTCGTTCTCGTCGCCTCCCCGATCTCCTCCCACATCTTCTTGAAACTCTCAACGTTATGCCTGTACATATTGCCTCCCTTATTTATCTTCTGAACATAGTCTCCCGCATCAACGTTACCCACCTGTCTCCCCAAAATCAAAGAATCCTTCCTTTCTCTCAACAACTTAACCAAACGCTTGCAGACTTCAATCGATTCAGCGTAGCTGAAAAGATGGAGGAATGAGCCCGCGTAAATGATGTCAATTTTTCCGTCTAGTTCAGATAATGGAGAGCTAGGATCAGTGATGTCGGCCGCGATGAATTTGCTCTTCAAGGCGTCTCTGTCACGGAAGAGCCGGTATCCCATTTCAAAGAACTCGGCACGTAAGTCGGAACCGTAGAGATTCTCTTGCACAGCTCCATCTGCTGCAACCTTTCGTAGCTCCTGGCCGAAACAACAGCCGAGATCCAGGAAGTTCTCATTGCCTGATTTCAAGCGCTGGAGGACTGCTGGGTAATCTGGAGATAGACTGATAGCTCTGTGAAAAGATGAGAATCTGCATTTTAGATGGATTAAGAAAAAGGAACTCACAAGTCGAGGAATCGAAAGCCGCCAATGCATGGGTACGGAAAGACATCCCAGGCTTCATCACGCTGTCGGTTCTATTTAGCATGACCTTTCGAATTGGTCCCAAGAATAGACATACAATCTTATAAATATGACTCTCAACCTCCGCTGGTGGTATCTTGCTGTAGTTCTCCAGCAATTCTCTAGCCGAAGCTCCTAACTTCGTAAGTTTTGGGTCGTACCAAGGGACGTTCTTCGCTCGGAGGTTGATCTTCTCCTCTGCGCCTTCGATGTTGGTCAAGGCCTGGGGTACAGCAGCCATGGTAGAATTCTGGCGAGATGAGAAACTTCGGGGTTTTATTTCTAGTCTACTGAAAACTTCGATTGACGTGACAAATTAAATGTGTGACGTTGACACAGTCTGACCGGGACGCTTGTTGCCGTGCCGAGGAGCCGCTCACAAACCCACCCAGGCTGAGAACTCAGAAAGGTAATGAAATAGCATGGCTTTGTGCTGCTTTTTATTCTAATGTGATATCAACGAATCAAGGATGCTTCTTCGTTCCATTTGTCAAGTTTTCTTGCAACTCTTTCACCCAATTCAATCTGCCTTCACCAAATATCTCCGCCGTTGCGGGCATTTCAGGTCCACCATTCAGCAGTAGCGTGCGGACAATGATCTTATCAGGCATCACTGCCTGGTGGTGATAGATATGTGAAGTACAGTTTCCGCAGTAGAAGCAATCAACCGATTTCCCTAATCAGTCAATTAATCATTCCTTTAGAGCTTGGATCCACAGCGCTTACCTGATGCTCCTGTATAGGTATAGACTTTGGGTGACCCCGTGAAAATCTTGAGAGCTTCCTTAGGTACAATCTGATTGCAGCTGTATGGGCCACCTCCAAGTTGTTGGCACGTCCTGCAATGACACAACACGTGCTCAGAAACGTCAAGTTTGACAGCCCAAGTCACGGAATTGCAGTGACATGAACCGAGATACTCATTTTCTCCAAGTGGCCGCTTCGCTGTTGGACCAAATAAAACACCGTCTTTGATGTCAACAACTAAGGAGTCTTCTCTGTAACATAAGTCAATTTGCTGATAACAAGAGGGGCCCCCGATCGCTGTTACATTAAATGGGCTGCATTTCTCGAAAATTCAAGATGGACCGGCTCGGATGTAAGATAATAGTCTAGTTCGTCTTGGCTTTCAAATTCGAGGACAAATCCATGGGTCATTCCTTTACTGTAAGGTTCCCAGGAGCGGTTCTTGCCTATGCCAGAGAGTCATCTTTCCTCTGGAGGTACGGAATGAATGCTGATGACACACCTGCTTTTAGGCTTTTGATTAGAGGCCTTCCAGTTTTTTTGCTGATCGACTTTTGTTTCAAG
Source organism: Hyaloscypha sp. PMI_1271 (assembly GCA_021399465.1). Taxonomy (NCBI): domain Eukaryota; kingdom Fungi; phylum Ascomycota; class Leotiomycetes; order Helotiales; family Hyaloscyphaceae; genus Hyaloscypha; species Hyaloscypha sp. PMI_1271. Next base: position 78,154 of record JAJTUS010000054.1, read on the forward strand.
TCCATGAACTGCTCGAAATGAGTTTCGAAGGCCTGCCATGATATGTCCGTTTTGTACTTGAAAAGTACGATATGAGTAATTGTCTCCGCCATGATGACTTGCACCTATGTGAGCTCCCAGCAATAACTTGAATAGACTTTCAACCTAGCAATCATCAATAAGAAAGGAGTAACAAAACTCAGGCGAAAAGGCGGTCATCAATGGCGACTTCAAGATTATATCGGATGGAAAGGCTAAGCCCATTATGTTCGTCAAGTGTTCCGAGTTGCCAAACATGGAGCCAATAGAGGAAAGTTGCGCCGTTATAAGTAGTTGCCGTATACAGACTCTCTGAGGTAATTCCTAGATGGAGCTAAAATTCAGGTCGCCGGGAAGGGAAATTTAATTCCAGGAGAAGACGCTATTACGTGATCCTTAATCCTCTTCAGTAGCGGGAACCCCCTCTCTTGCCCCTGAATCGCTATATAGCGCAAGGCCTGTCGCTCAAGGCAAGAAGCACACGTTGCGGTCCGCCAGCCATCCTTTGGAGGGTATTGGAAGATCGATCGAGGGCAGTATAATTGATTAATTCAGACATTATGGGTGTGAGCGAAGCATATAATGCGTAAGTGAAAGAGCCTACGCAAGTTTGGTGTTCCCGCACAGGCCTCCACGTAACAGGGAATGTTTTCTACAGATCTAGGCACAGTTATATATAGATAGGAAATATTGATAGCTGTGGTAATTACATAATCAAAGCTAACCAAATATAGAAATGAGGCTCAAGACCATCCAACAACATGAGTAAGGCGAAACTGAGCGAACTGACTCTGTGCTCCTACCTTCTCTAGTCACGACATTCAATCACGCCTAGTCATTCGGTTTTGAAAACAAGACTTGGACCTAGATACTACTGCAGTCTGGGAGCTCCTAATCACACGCTTTACCAACAGTGTTGCCTGGCATCACTTGTAACGGCCTTCGGCTGGTAGACTACATTCCCATTCCGTGGCGTCTCCTTCCCCTCAGAATCGCACCGGATCCATAATGGAATTTTCACAATTGCCTGAAGTCCAAGACTACAAATACACGCCACTCAAGACCGACGAGATCCGACTCCTCAAAATCCATCCTGGACTTGATGAAGATGTGGTTTCATGCTCTCTCGAACATTACCCTCTCTCTTCTGACGAAGTGATCTTACCGGAGTACTCGGCTTTGTCTTATGCCTGGGGTTCCGATCAGACTCAGTTTCCGGTCCTCATGAATGGTCGTCAACTCACGGTCAGCGCGAACCTGCATGCGGCGTTGCAAGAGTTTCGGGCTTCGTCTAGCTGGTTTATTCCCGAGGCAGACCGTCACCATAAGCAATCTTACTTCATATGGATTGATGCATTGTGTATCAATCAGAGGGACCCCGTAGAACGAGCGGAACAAGTCAAAATTATGCGAAAAATATATCAACAAGCAAACTGTCTTACTGCATGGCTGGGACCTGGAACAAGCGACTTCGAAATAGCCGCCTCGGCACTGGGAAGGCTTAAGACCGTTCGAAAGCAGCGATCAACCAAACAAAATGAAGCTGGCATTTCTGGAGCATTCAGCGCTTCGGAAGAAGAATGGATTGCAATTAAGAATCTTCTTCAGAATCAATATTTCTCGCGTTCCTGGGTTATTCAAGAGTACGGGCTCGGTGGCATTATTCCATTTAGTGACAAGGGATTGAAGAATAGGGTAGTATTTTGCTGTGGCCCAGGGCGAATATACGACCTTATCAACATAGGGATGGAGGCGGTCTCCCTGGCTGTAACTCCGGACTCGAAAGCACCGAAATATCCGAATCCATGGGAGGGAATTGGAAATGGGCTTCAAGTACTTATACACGCACGAACCATGTATCAGAATATGCTCCTGCGTCACCAAGCCTCGACTCCCTTGGATGCAGTCCCCCCAGGATTTCAAACGACATTTGCTACGTTGTTACTTTCGCAGTGCAACACACTGTCTTCTGTGCCAAATGACAAAGTATATTCGATTCTTGGCTTTGCGGAACAGCTAGGGGGAAACGTTGTCAAGAGCTATATCACTCATGAACTGATCATCAATTATACCGCAACTCCTCAAGAAGTTTTCGCTAGCTCCGTTCGATCGATAGCTTTAGCTACAGGGCGACTTGATATACTTGGAGCTGCTTATAAGGAGACGCCATCGCTAATCAAAAGCTCTTGGACCCCAGACTGGACTCTGAAGACGTCCCTTCCAGTTTACTCTCTTAGATATATGCTTTACTTCCGCCACGGCTTGGATTTTGATTGTTCACCAGATACCAAATGCGATGTAGGATTTGCGCATGATCTCAGCACGCTGACCGTCAGTGGATTTGTCCTGGGAAAGCTGGTTCACGTGTCATCTCCTGTGCCGCAGTTTAGTTCAATGGCAGGCACATTAAAATATCGATTTCGAGCCATCGCCGATTTGCTGGATGAACATGGCAATATTATATCAGATAACACGTGGGATCGAATATCTGAGATTTTGTTAATGTATCTCCCAATACGGTTTCCGATGATCCAACATTTCCCAGCGGCGAAAGCAAATTGGAGCGAGCAATTGCGCGATTGGATCTGCAACATGAAAGAGGATGAGCTTGAAAATAAATTCCTCAGGAAGAGGACTTCTATGATGGATGCTTTGGTGCAATTGTTAGACAAAGGATTGGACTTTAATGATGACACTTTGCTCCTGGCGCTTATGAATTCGACGAGCTCTAAACCACCTGCTGGTTTTGAGGATATCGTCGTCTCCTCTAATGGTCACATCGGTTTTACCAGTCACCGCGTAAGAGAGGGTGACTTATTGTGCATCATATTAGGCTGTGGACGACCGATGATCCTTCGACCGGTGGAAAATCATTTTGAACTCATTTCAGAGTCTTTTGTGCCTAGTGTGATGAGAGGAGAAGCGATTGGGGAGTGGAAGGCTGGCAAATGGGATTTGAGGGATTTTGAGTTGTATTAGGACATCTTCTTGAGCATTGAAAGTTGAGTATAATGATTGGATCAGTTGAGCTTGGCTACAGCCTTTGAGTAACCGGAGACTACTTCACGGGCGTCTAGAAGAAGTAATTGGGTCGTCACTGAGACTCTTCAGTCTGACAGTATGTGTGCGACTCAAAATCAAATGCAACGGGGGATTTGTTGTCTCTGCAGGTGACTCCTGTGTGCTAAAAGCTCAGGGACATATGCCAACCACAAACCCTACCAAAGAGCCTTGTAGATATCTATTCCTTGTGAATGAGCCTTGAGCCCGAAGACTGTTTGTGAAAATGACATTCATAATTTTATGCCTTTATGTGAAAAACCGCTTGAGAGAGCACGGCTTTTAAGAAATTTCTCGTTGGAGCTATGCTCTCTTAAGAGCTGTAATATGATTTAAGTGTAGACGGGGCAAATCGGATTTTGCAAGTGACATTTGCCTAGAATATCTTTGTGAATATTCGCTGCTGACTTCTGAGGCCGCTCTTCAGCCACAGTAAGGCTATAGACGCAGCGATGCTTGTTCTAAAAGCAGCAGGCTTTTCATGGAGGAGCAGTTATTGCCGAGTAAAGTTTTTTCCCTTCCCAGCTGTGTCGTTCTCCTGGACGAAAACTTACCCCCTTTATAGAGTAAAACGTCAAGTAAAACGCTTTTAAACTAAGTAGTCACTTATTACTAGCCCTGCTAGAGTTTAGGGTTATAGGAATTTTATTTAGGTGTCGAAAACTCGAGATATGGAAAAGCATGGCCCTGGTTAAAGTCAAACACAGTTAATAAACCTTAACAAAAGTTCTCTTGAAAATTTGATATGTATAGGAGTTACAAATAGTTGAAATATAGGATTAGAAGGTTATAAACTGAATTATATCGTCTCGTATTGGGATATTTCTGATTTAGTAGGATAAAATTAAATATAACAGGGATTTTTGCCTCAAGGGGACGTCGGTTATGAGATTGTCTCCCTATGCAAATGCATCACCCTTTTCAATTTCAACTTTTAAAAACGCCTCAAAAGTATTTCAATAATCTATTCTTAGTACCGCTTGAATTATAAGGTACAAGAATATCTTCAATATACCAATCTCGTTAAAGCTCCCAGTCCCATTCCAGAAATTTCCCCACTTTCCGACTCCACGTTCGTCAACCCTCTCTTTGATTCTTCCGAATATTTCTTACCCGTCCACTAGCAGCGCGATGTTCTATCGACAATCTATTGTAAGCATTTTTCAACTCCGGGTCTTTGTTGATATCTTCATTGCCAGCGACTTCGAATGAAGGGTAAACATTGGAGAATAGAGTCGCAAAATCTTCGTCGAATCTGGCGCTTTTGACTCTATATTCCTTCTTGAAGCGCTTCATGTCCATAAGGCAGTTCAACATGTCATGAAACATGCAAAAGCCCCTACGCTCCCAAATTACCAAATTACCTTAGCAGGGACCGTGTTGTATTGGTCCTCGAATTTGCCGACATATGGCCGTCCATCCTTCCAGAAGCCCTGGAACATCGTTGCATCTGCTAAGGCTCGGCCATTGTGTGCAGCTTCATTTCCTTTGTTGACCAACTCCCAATCCGGCCGGCTGCCCTTGATGCACTTCATATCCAGTTCAAACTTTCTGTGTCGAGTAGCTAGTCCCACTTAAAAAAGAGGACTCATTTACTCAATAGTAGCTTTGTACTTTTTAATGGCTTTGCAACTTCCTTTTAATTTTTTCTCGTTGTCTCTGTAAGTCTTGAAAATCGTATGTCTGCCGCCTTCAACATTGTTAACCAAATCGGATATCAAACACATGATTTGAGTAAAGTCCTCCATATGCCGGGTGTTCTGAGCTGTGCTTGAGGTTGTTGGCAGAGTCACAGAATAGTGAGCAGCTTTGTGCGTATGTTGTGGTATCCCGGACAAGGAATCGTGCAAGATCTCGACCTCGGAGAGCAGCCTCCGAACTTCTTTGTGTGCACTGGACAGTTTCGTTCTGACGGTCTCCATATCCGTGCCTTGCTCTTGGATTCGCCGATTGGCTGTTTGGTGCTTCATCTCGGCACTCTCCAAGTCCCTGCCATAAATTTCGTTCTGCTTCTGGCAGTCCTTCAAAAGCCCGGTGACAGTTTTTAACTCCTCCCTTGCTATAGAACTTTCGCGCTTCCATAGTTCCAGCTGATCGGCCGCTTTCGAGAGAGCCTCGATCTGCGACTTGCAGCATTCCTCTTCTGCCCATTGTGATCGATATGTGCTCTTGGCATTTTCGAAATTGCTCTTCACTGCAAGCACAGAAACCTCCATCTCTTGGATTGATTTCAAAGTAGCCGATATTTGCTCCCGGGCCTTACTCAGATTTGCGCGCTGCTTCCTCAGTTTTGACATGATCCGGAGAAGTTCACGCTGCTTCGCGATAGTCCACGATCTCCACCCCAAGTGTGAACTCCGAGCAGACCATTGCTTTTCGAGATCGCGAACACTGCTTTCGAGGGCTTTGAGATTGTCTTGCAGCCCCTTTTCTGCTGCTCTCTTCCACTCAATGGCTTGTTCGTCCCTCTGAATCTGTAGCTCTTGTGCCAGCAAGTCCAACTTTTCCTTCTGTCTCTTATACTCCCTTGCTATATCCCTCCATCGTGAGTCCATTATGCTGATCGCGTACTTTGCCTGGGAAGAAGAGGTGCGCGCGATGTTGGAATTGTAGGGGTTGGCTTTGAATGCCGCCTTGACGTCGCAAAATGCTGAGGTCCACGGCTTCTTTCTTCTGGCTTCTGGGCTTTGCGGGTCAGAGGTTGTCGTCGTCAAAGTCAATACGGTGCCGAAGATAGGGTCGTGGAAGGTGAGCGGGGTGTTGCGGTAGATGGCTCGAAGTTGCTCTTACTCAAAGTCAAATATCTCGACGTGTTGCAGGAGCATAAATCGAGGCATATAGAGCGATCAAGATATTTGTTGGGGGACTAACTAACGCGGATCAGAGAAGAGGCTTGAACAAGTGGAGAGGCGTGGACGAACAAGGAATAAATTGGCCAGATGAATCTTCCGAAAGTGGCTTCGTGCTTGACTTGCACGGGATTTTCAAGAGATGGCTCAGAGGCAGGAGAATCAAAGCTTGAAGAAGGTGAATAATCAAGGCTACGTGGTTTAGGGGCGAATCGCCGCAAGGACCAGCTCTATGCTCCATGGAAATAAGAAATCTTGAAGGCGCATCCTTACAGAAGTGAAGGAAATCTAAACCATACAACTCATAAAACAAGGTTTAATGCGGACTGGCTCACATTTCTGTTTTTTAAAAGGGGGGCTATTACATTGCAAGCGAGCACACTTCGCAGTTCTCAAATACACCGAGGCAGTCCAGTACTGCGGTATGTTTCAGAACGCGAATCTTCGACACCTCATTTCTCAATGTCTCGGATTTTCTTCTTCTGCAACCAGCCCGACAACTTTCTCTTTTTCGTAATATGATCTTCTCGAGAGGTCTTCTTTGAAGTTCGTCGCTAGACCACACCAAGGAACTGGCATCATGCCTCTTCTACGTCTTTTTAACACGCGTGAATCTCTTCTTCAAGAATTCGAGCTGGGAAATACACCGCCATATCTAGCTGTATCGCACGCAAGGTCAGACCACATCTTCCCTCCTGGCGCCGCTATTCTTTTTTCGGTGGGCGGCGGCAAAGTAGTCTAGAAGGTCATTGGCGCCTGCTATCCGACGATTCATCATTGCTAAATCGACAATTTCTGCATCAAACAGGACGACGATGACGATAAACTGCAGCAAATTCCACTCATGGGCAGCATCTACCATAACTCCGAAGCAGTTATCGATGTGCTGTCATGCGAGATAGGCTTTACCCAGAACGATATCGATGCTGCAACTAGAAGTCTAGCGGATGCACTTGCAGTGTGGAAGGACGAGACTTGGGCAGATATCGATCAGGCTGAACACTTTCAGCGCGGCCCGGGCGCCACACACTCATCCCTCCTGGGCAACACGCATTTGGAGCCTACAGGATTATGTCCTGGCGCATGAAGCCGTCTGGGTTGAAAAAAGATATGCATCCGATCAGGATTGATGATAGATTTTCCCAGTCAATTCCGGGGCTCTGAGATCAGTTAGCCATCCCAGAGTGTATGGCACGTGATCAAGGGAACAGAATTCGCCATCCTCCATACTCATTTCAGTGGAATGGCAACCTCTCGCCTTGGCGACAATGATGCGACACGAATCGCGGAACTGCTGGGAAACCGTGAAGCTACGGGGCCTGTAGATGAAGTCTACGGGATCATGGCTGCTTCTATGGTCAAGATAGATCCGATCAAGGGCGAGACAAGATAGGAAGCGTGGGAAAGATGGTGTGAAGCTGCAATACTTAAGGGCCATATAAGGTGGTTGATGCTTCCGCCTGCATCGACCGCTGCCAAGATTGGCTCTACATCATCACCCAACTGTGCTTTACCATTTTTCTCTTTGCGTTACCATCTCTCTTCGGCCTCCTATCTAGATTCCTTCACGCCTTCGAGGCTGCAACGGTCCAAAATGGCAGTTTTACCCTCGCCTGGCGATACATCGGCTCACGCACACTTATTCGCCGGCTTAGAGGCACTTAACGTTCAAAATCAGGGCTATACCATAGGGATATAACCCTCATTATGTTCTCCAAAGGCAAATGGAGTATAGCCTTGCAAGTTGCGCCAGCCATTGGTCTGGACGATATTCCAAAATGCAGCTCGTTATCGCCGCTCAAGTTATGAAAAACAACTATGCCCGAGCATGCCTATCCGTAAAGAAATGATAGGAAAAAGACTTCAACCCTGTGCTTTATTCTTCGCTCCAGGCTCGTATTTGGGGTCCCAATGCAGCTTCAGGCGCGTTTCATGATGGGTCTTCTAAATATCAACACAGGAGTCCTTGCCAAGATCAGCAGGTCGGACTTTGGTACTTCCATAACTCCTGTGGCAGTCACAAACGGCATCCTGCCAGCTGGGAAGTAGCATTACATTGATTTCAATCCGGTCACCGGAGACCGACGGCGTATATTTCTAATAGTTGAAACCCCTAATTGTCAACCAAAGGACCCTTCAAATCTACTACAAGAAGTCACGAAGATATCTTTGCATAAGTTTGGCACCGCAATCCCCATTTCGGACAACTATGACCGAATTTGGAGTCTCTTACCGTTGGAGAGGTTCAGTCTTGGTGGATCACAGTGCGAAGTCTGCATGGATTTGATTAGGAACCCGAGACCCGCCGATCAACCGCCTGTTGCTCCACCAAAAGCTTTTCTAAGCATCGATACGAAGGAATTGAAGGCCCTTTTGAGAATGTATACTTCAGTCAACAGGCTAATCTCTGCACCGCTTACCCGGCATCGTCTCTTAAGCAAAGGAAAGTTCAGTCGGGGGCAGAGAAGCCGAGTTCGGCGAGCACACTAGCCAAATATAGCCTTCCGAAGAGTAACTCGATTTATCCCGCCCATTTCCCAAATCCTTGGTGGCGGAATGTTACACGTATGCGTGATTATCCCGGAAGCGCCGTATCCATTAGCAAGGACGAATTAGAGAGCCCCAGAATTCGAACAGTTCCACTCTTGCCCCGCTTCGCCCGGGGCTCTGCATGACGCATTGGATCACTCCGCCGACTCTTCTGTAAGGCTAAACTTCAGAATTCTCCTAATTGGTCGGGTCGGGCTCTTCAGCGTATCTTCGGCATGTAGGAACGGGCCGCTCTTGGAAAATGATACGCCTCTGATTCCTACTGGGTCCCAGACAGTCTAGAAGGGGGGGGCGGATACATCACAGATTGTGTTCCGACTGCATGATACGCCTCTGATTCCTACTGGGTCCCAGGCAGTCCGAAAGGGGGGGCGGATACATCACAGATTGGGTTCCGACTGCATGATATTGACGGTCTTCTACCAGTCAACTTTCTAGACTGCAGCAGCCACGGACTTAACGTCTGATGGAGTGTCTCCCGCGAGCCGGACGACAGGATGTTTTGGACAGAACATTTGCACCACCCACGTAACGACACTTCTTGTTTCGGTATAAGCCGGACCATTGAGGTGTCTTTTCTATGCTTGGTTGCTTCTCAGCTCCACACACATGATCCTGAAGGCTGCTAGATCCTTGCTTTCTACCCTCTGACAGGTGAGGACGTCGACCCATAAGGTAAGTTCTGAGCTTGCCAAGAGCCTGGTGGCCCACAGTGTGTCTCCGCCCCATCGTAAACTTGCAACTGCAGAAGAGTCCCCGCAAATCAATACCAACCTCTCTCAGAAAGCATCACTACCAAGCCTCAATAGCGTAGATGTCAACATATTGGGCATCAAACCTGCTGCTTCTTGTCTCCTCATTCAGAAACTCTCGTACGCTTCTTCAGTTGCCTTTGCATGCCCCAAACCTCCTACAACGTACTTTCTATACCTGTGTAATCACCCAAGTAAACACCACCAAGCTTAAATAAACCACTGCTTTGCTATATCCTCTTATTCTGCTTTCAACTTCTTGGAGAGCGTTTGTAGATATAATTCAGCGCTCTTCTCTACACGGAGACAGACACGAACACATTTACAGATCTCACGTACATTCAGAATGGCATTTTCTCAACCTAGCCCCACTTCAACATTGGACGGTATATATACCCCGAATAGTGTGGAGCCACATGGTCAGGTCGCCATTTGTGGCTTTGGACTGCGTCTTCCAGGAGGAATTAAGAATGGCGATGAGCTCTGGGACCTTCTGATAAACGCCAAGGACGCTCGAGGTCATATCCCAGCTAGTCGTTATAACACCGACGGCTTCGATAACTCCCTTGGAGCCCGAGATGCCATAAAAGTCAAACATGGCTACTTCCTCGAGCAAGAACTTTCTGGTCTCGATACATCCTTCTTCACATTGACTAAGAACGAACTTGAGAATTGCGATCCACAACAGCGAATGCTCCTTGAGGTCACCCGAGAATGCCTCGAAGATGCCGGAGAAGTCAACTATCGCGGTCAACTTATTGGTTGCTATGTCGGGACTTTTGGGGATGACTGGTTGTTGATGAGCGCCAAGGACTCACACCAAAGTGATGGCTATTCTGTAACCGGCCACTTGGATCTCATGATAGCTAATCGCGTATCTTATGAGTATGACTTTCGAGGCCCAAGGTGAGTTAGATTGTATGCCAAATAGCGCAAACTTAGCCATGTTGACACCTTTTCCTGTAGCATGGCTATCAAAACAGGTTGTTCAGCTTCGCTTGCTGCGTTACACGAAGCGGTAAGAGCCATTCAGAATGGTGATGCAACAGCCGCGGTAGTAGCGGGCACAAGCCTCATAATGACTCCCTCCCTCACATCTGCTATGACATCACTTGAGCTCCTGTCCCCTGAAGGGTCATGCAAGACATTTGATGCTGCTGCCAATGGATTTGCCAGAGCCGAAGCCATAAACGCTGTGTACATCAAAGATCTTGGAGCTGCGGTTCGTGACGGCAACCCAATCAGGGCGATTATCCGAGCCACAGGTACAAACAGTGATGGAAAAGGACAGAGCCTAGTCACTCCAAATGGAATTGCCCAGGAAGCGCTCATTCGAAAAGCTTATGCAGATTGTGGCTTGGACCCATCAGAGACAGCTTTTGTAGAGGTAAATGCACTCCAAACCACATCGAGACTAGCGGTTCGTTGACATTCCAGTGTCATGGTACCGGTACCGCCACGGGCGATCCAATTGAGACGACCGCGATTGGCAAGGTGTTCGGGTATAGTGGGGTGTACATTGGCTCTGTTAAACCAAACTTGGGCCATTCAGAAGGTGCTTCTGGTCTCACCAGCTTAATCAAATCTGTCTTGGCCTTGGAACACAAGATTATTCCACCAAACATCAAATTTAACACACCGAACCCCAAGAGTACGTGTGTGAATGATACATCGAGAGCGGAAGTGACTAATGATGAATTCAGTTCCTTTCTCTGAGTACAACATGACCGTCCCCGCGATTCCAACTCCATTTCCACAGGATCGATCCGAAAGAATTAGTATCAATTCATTCGGAATCGGAGGGACAAACGTACATGTAAGAGAAATCCTGCTCCATTTGTATGTTTAGTCACGCTAGAGGTCAAACACATCTTTTTAGGTCATCCTGGACTCTTTTAATGCAACTGCTTCCATGGCAAATATTACGACAGTTGCAAAGCCTGAGCTGCTTCTCTTCTCCGCCAACACGGAAACATCTCTGAATGAGCAGATTCGCTTGCACCAGGAGTACATTCGGTCCAACCCATCCACCGTCTCTGACATTGCCTACACTCGTTCAGTCCACAGAGAGCACTTGCCTCATAGGGCGTTTGCTATTGTCGATAATCGCGACTTCATAGAGACTGCTGGTGTGCTGAAAGTATCGGAGAGCACACCAGCCCTGACTATGGTATTTGCTGGACAAGGAGTGCAATATCCTGAGATGGGCAAGGAATTGATCTTAAGTGATCCTAGTTTCCGCGAAGACATCTTGAAGATGGATCAAATCTTGAAAGAGCTGAGGTTTCCGCCGGAATGGAACCTGCTGGGTATAGACCATCGCTACCATCGACATAATGGAATATGCTAACCGTGGGTTTCTAGATGAACTCCTGAAACCACTGGAAACAAGCCAGATTCACCAATCATCGCTGTCGCAGCCGCTATGTACAGCACTCCAAGTAGCTCTTTACAACAAGTTTGTTGCTCTGGGAGTTGTGCCCACGGCTGTCGTCGGCCACTCAAGTGGCGAGATTGCGGCAGCTTACGCTGCCGGATATATTTCAATGGAAGAAGCCATTATTGTCGCGTACTATCGTGGGTATATCACAAGGCACTCTCTTGGAGGCGGTATGGCTGTCGTGGGCCTCGGGGCAGAAGACGTGTCCGGATATCTCACCCAAGACGTAGTGCTGGCTTGCGATAATAGCCCAAATAGCTCGACAATTTCAGGGGAGGCTTCAAAGGTTGGTGAAGTAGTAGATGATATCAAGCAGAAGATACCAGATGCTCTTGTTCGGACTTTGAAAGTTGGCATAGCATATCACTCCCGTAAGGTGTTTTGTTGATTATTTTGCCCAGTATTGATGCTGACTTATCGATAGACCATATGATCCCTCTCGGTCTGGAATATCAAGATTTGCTTGAGGAGGAGCTAAAGAATTATGGAACAAGTCAAGAGAAGCCGAAGGCTGCCTTCTTCTCTTCGGTGACGTGCATGCTTATGGACGATTCGCCGCTCCCTCCGTCATATTGGGTTACAAATCTCGTATCCCCAGTACGATTTTCATCAGCAGTCTCCAATCTGATTGCCCATACAGGCGCCGGAATATTCCTGGAGATTAGCTCGCACTCAGCCTTTGCGGGTCCTCTACGACAGATTTGTGCAGCAAACGACCAGCCATACAACTACGTTCCAGCCATGGTGCGTCGTAAGAACTGTGTCACCAGTTTCCTCGCCGCGCTTGGTAGATTATATCAGGAGGGTGTTCAAATAGACTTCAGCTCGCTTTATCCAACAGGAAAGGCATTGCCAGGACTGCCTACATACCCGTGGGATCACAGCACCTCATATTGGAACGAGAGCCGTGTTTCCAAGGCTTGGAGAACCCGGGACTATCCTCATCACTGTCTCCTAGGTTCTCGTCTCTTAGAAGCCGCCGACATTGAACCTCAATGGCGGAACGTGCTGCATATCGAGGACGAATCCTGGTTGGCCGATCACAAGATTCACGATGACATTGTATTCCCTTTTGCAGGATATGTTGCTTTAGCTGGAGAAGCAGTAAGACAAATTACACACTCAAATCCTGGCATTGGATATCGTCTTCGACATGTTGTCGCCCACACGGCGCTGCTGCTATCATACTCACAGCCGACTGAATTGATCACAACCCTTCGTCGCTGTAAGCTCACCGACAGCGATGATACCGACTGGTTTGAATTCTCCGTCATGTCTTGTACGGGAACAACTTGGGTCAAGCATTGTGATGGGCGAATCGCTCTTCTCAGTAAAGTCAGACCCAGTACTTGGTTACCCGAGACTCTGCCTCGGAGTGTTGGCTGTGCCCGCTTCTACAATGAAATGACCAAGACAGGTTTTGTATATGGCGCTGAATTCCAGGGCCTTGCGAACATCTCGTCATCGACTACAGAAGAGCTGGCCACGAGCGAGATCATCAATCGAAATAAGCAGTCTCGCGATGTGTTTACCTTACACCCAGCAATTATTGACGCATGCCTTCAACTGCTCATTGTTGCTCTGGCGAAAGGGCTCATGCGCAATCTAATTGAGCTGTCCGTCCCCACTGTCATTGAGGTGTTAGAGATTTCATCAGGATCGGATATCAAGCATGCCCGGGCATGGAATCAGTTTGGCAATAAGGAGCTGATGTGCGTAGAGTGTGTGGCTGGAGAAAAGGTGGTACTGCATGCCTCTGGAATCCAGCTTCTCCCTCTCGAGGATAATATCGTCACCGAGGGAGATGTTTACGGTGCTGCACGTTTAAACTGGGCGCCTGACTTTGATTTCGTCGATGTCTCTATGCTATTCTCTCCACCAAAGTCTGACAGGATTGAGACAAGACTTCAAGAAGAGATGGTGTTGCTGTTTATCCTGGAGACAGCCGAAAAGATCAAAACTCTTGCCCCGTGCCAACCTCACTTCACCAAATTCCGAGACTGGTTGAACAGTCAGGTCGATGTTGCAAAAACTGGCGCCTATGAGCTGGTAGAGGACTCAGAGAGATATGTGAAGTTAACCAGCGAAGAGAGACAAGTGATGATCGATGAACGCGTCACCCCTCTAATGCAGATGGGCAGACAAGCTGTTACTACGGGCTTGAAACGAATCTTCGACAATGCCGAGAGATTATTCACAGGAGAAGCTGACACTTTGGAAGTTCTCTTAGAAGAAAATGTCCTTGCGAGGATCTACGATGTCATCGGTTTTGACTATGCACCCTTCATCCACTCTCTTGCCCATACCCGACCGAATCTTCGTATTCTTGAGGTTGGAGCAGGAACAGGCGGGACAACAGAAACGATCTTACGCAGCCTCACGAATTCAGGTGGATTGCCAGCATATACAACCTATACTTTCAGCGATGTCTCAGCGGGTTTCTTTCCAGCCGCGAAGGAGCGGTTTGCATATGCCTCGAACCTGGAGTTCAAAGTCTTCGACATCACGAAGGAGCCCTTCGAGCAGGGGTTCAAGGAATCATCCTATGATCTCATTCTTGCTGCAAACGTCATCCACGCAACCCCTTTCTTGAGGCAGACGTTGAGCAATCTCCAACCACTCCTTCGGTCAGATGGTATGCTCGTGATGACTGAGATCTGCAGCACTTCTCGGGCCTCAAGCTATATCTTCGGCAATTTTTCGGGATGGTGGTTAGGTGAAGCAGATGGTCGCCTGGACAAACCTTATGTCTCCGTATCCCGGTGGGATGAGGATCTGAAAGCTTCCGGATTCGCGGGACTTGATGCAGCTGTATACGATGACGAGGAGCCATACCGCCAATGCGCCGTCATTGTGTCTAGGAAAGAGAAGAGCATGAAGATCACAAGTAAATCTCGGATCACAATCTTATCCGCGGATTCTGTAGGAGAAGTTGCTCGTTCCTTAGTTGAACTCTACCTGGCGAGAGACTGGGAGGTCACGATTTGTGGGCTGGGAGACGACCTGCCTCAAGGCCAAGACATTGTCTCGTGCTTGGACCTAGAAACCAACTTTTTCGAAAATATAACGGAACAATCATTCACGGCTTTTCAAGCGCTGCTTCCCTCTGTGGGCACCAATAAACTCCTTTGGTTGACGAAACCATCTCAGATAAAATGTCACAATCCCCGCTCGGCACAGGCTTTAGGCGTCACTCGAACTATCAGGTCGGAACTTGCACTTCAGTTTTATACTCTCGAAATCAACAGCAATGAATCCCAGTTTGGCTCACTGGTCGACAATGTTTTCAACAAAATCCGCGCACAAGAAGACAGAGATAATCTCGACTCCGACAAGGAGTTTGTCGTCGACAACGGTATTATCTGTGTTGGTCGTTATCGGCCATTCTCTATCATGGAGGAAGTACGGGTCAAGAGCAACGAAGGCCATAAACGTACCACGAAGACACTGGAGATTGGGAAACCCGGCATGCTTGAAAGCTTGACCTGGAAGACGAAGCCAATCCCTGAAACGATTTCCAACACCCATGTGGAAGTTGAAGTGCGTACTGTCGGCATCAATTTCCGGGATGTTAGTATCGTTACTGGCCTCATGTCTTCTGGTTCATCTTCATCATACAATACACTTGGAATGGAAGTCGCCGGCACAGTCCAACGAGTTGGGGACGAAGTCACCGGTCTGAAAGTTGGCGATAGAGTGATGGCTTTCACCATTGACGGTGGCTTCTCTACGAATGTGGTTCTTGCTGAACACCATATCATCAAAGTCCCGGATGAGATGAGCTACGAAGAAGCCGCAACAATACAGGCTACCTTTGGAACCGTTGTCTACGCTTTATTAGACATCGGCAGGTTGGGCAAGGAACGAAAGACTGTGCTGATTCATTCAGCATGTGGAGGAGTAGGTTTGGCTGCAATTCAAGTGTGCCAGATGATGGGAGCAGAGATTTTTGCCACGGTGGGCAACGAGCAGAAAAAGGAACACCTGGTCAACAACTACGGCATCCCGAGAACCCACATTTTCTCTTCTAGAGATTCCTCGTTCTATGAAGGCGTAATGCGAGAGACTGCAGGTGTCGGTGTCGACTTGGTCTTGAATTCGCTTTTTGGGGAGCTCTTACATGAGTCTTGGAGATGTGTTGCTCGGAATGGAGCCTTTCTGGAGCTTGGAAAGCGCGATCTTGTGGGATCAGGAAAGCTTGACATGCGCCACTTCTTGGATAATCGGTCTTATTGCGGTGTTGATATGCTGTACTTGGTGGCTGAGCGTCCCTTGATTGTTCGAGAGTGAGTCTGGCGCGCCCGTTGCTCTTTCAAATCTCGTTCGATAGCTAATTTCCCTCGACAGCGTACTCCAGAGAACTTTAGATTTCTACAGGCAAGGTTTGCTCAAGCCAATCCAACCAATCACTCCATTTGCTGCAGTAGATGTAAAACGTGCTTTCCGCCATCTTCAGACAGGGGAACATATTGGAAAACTCATCGTAAATATGCCAACTGATTCTTCTGAGCTCGAATCGTCGCTCGACATTCAACCTATACGATTCAAACCGGATGCAGCATATTTACTAGTCGGTGGAATTGGGGGTCTTGGAAGATCTCTCGCAACCTGGATGATTGAGAGCGGAGCAAGGAATCTTGTATTCCTCTCGAGAAGCGCAGGGATAAGCCAAGAGAGTAAGACCATCTCAGAAGAGTTGGAGTGCATGGGTTCCTCGATCACAATGGTGAGAGGAAGTGTCGACGACATTGAAGATGTCAAGAGAGCGATTGAAACATCGAGTACACCAATCAAAGGAGTTTTCCATCTTGCGATGATTCAAAGGGTAAGTTGACAGCTTTTGTTTACACACATATTTTCTAGACTAACCCAAATTAGGACTCTCCGTTCGTCGACATGAAATGGGAAGACTGGATCACTGCGAATAAGCCAAAGGTGGACGGTACTTGGAATCTTCATCAAGCTTTCTTGGGCCAAAGCCTGGATTACTTCTGGCTCGCAAGCTCGCTAGTGACAGTCATTGACCAACCAGGTCAAGGGAACTATAAAGCTGCAAACACCTTCATCGAGGCATTTGCCCAGTACAGGCATTCCCTTAGCTTACCAGCATCAGTTCTCAGCATCTGCGCAATTGACAATGTCGGATTCTTCACCGAGAATGCTTGGGCTGTACGCAAAACAAAATCTCAGGGACAATATTTCTTGGGTGAAAAAGAATTTTTGGACTGTGTGGAAGCTTCGCTCCTGAACTCATCGCCTCAGGAATGTTTCAATGTTGGCTCTCCGGCCGCTATTCCCTCCTCGGGTCTGACGTCTCCCTGGGAAGCTACAGGCCAAATTGCTATGGGACTGAAATCGGAACTCCACCTAGATGATCCCAAAAATCCAACGAATTGGCGCCGAGATTGTCGAATGGGTATGTACCACAACATCCCAAGAGAAGAGGCAAAAACTTCTACGGCCGATTCTACCCGCTTAACCCAATTTTTGAAACTTGCGGTAGAGGATAAAACTGGGAGTATTTTGGCAGACGAAGCAAGCATTGACTTTCTCTCGCTGGAGACTGGCCGGAAAATCAACGACTTCTTGCTCAGGCCAAACGCCGAGGTCAACGTTGCGCTCACTCTTTCTCAGATTGGCCTCGATTCGCTTACGGCAATTGAGTTAAGGCGATGGTTTAGGCAAGCTTTTGGATTGCAAATTAGCGTTTTGGAGATCATGGGCTCTGGCTCTCTTAGGCATCTTGGAGGAACTGTGGCGGGGAAGTTGAGTGAAAAACATGGCCGCATAGACTAAAAATTGGTTCAAGCTTGCTTACTCCAGGTCCGAGAGGGATATTCAAGCGAGCATGTATGGTTGAAAGAGAAGGCTGGTTTATGAGAGGGGAAGTCGAGCTGTCCGCGTTTTCAATTAGGTGGTCATTCGATCAACTTGCACTGGCTTATTTGAGTCTCTAGTATCCTGATATCTGGTACTTTCCCTCATATTTCAATATTAGCTGCTATGGATATAAGGCTCCCTTCTCTTCAGGATGTTCAAATCTACCAGCTATTCAGGGGGTACAAAATGGAAAAGGGGGGAGGATCCTCGGCTAAGTGTCTCAGCCTCGTTTTTAGCGCCGCTTAGTCAGCGGTTGACTATCCTCGCCTCGTTGTAGCCTCCCCCAACACTTATTAACTTCTCCACCATGACCAGATCATGACCACTGGTGAAATGGTCGCTACCGTCTTCAAGTATGGCGGCATATCTGCAGCAATTTTGGTTGGCCTGTATGCCGGCCTGCTTGGGACTACTCTCAACCTCCGCATTCCAAACCCATGTTGTTTACCTCCATAAAATCCAGATGACCTGGTTCAAGGACCTAGACATCCCCGAATCTTTTGGATTTATGCGCAATCAAGTTACGACCTTCTTCCTCGAATCTTCCGACGGCGAAAAGTTACATGCATGGCACATTCTTCCGGTCGAACTGTATCGCAAACATGAAGTTGCCCTCCTCGAAGAGCCTGTTGGTGTGGTTTCGGATATCACTTCCAGACACGCGTTCAAGTTGCTGCGCAATGATCCCGATGCTCGACTCATTCTACATTTTCATGGGGCTGCTGGCACCGTTGGTTCAGGCTACAGAGTCCCCAATTATCACGCGTTATCAGCAGGACAACCAGGCAAGATACATGTGTTAACATTTGATTATCGAGGTTTTGGGAGGAGCACTGGCACACCCTCGGAAGATGGGATACTGCTCGATGCTCATGCAGTTATCGACTGGGCAATGAATGTTGCTGGTATTCCACCCAACAGGATTCTCGTCTTTGCCCAATCCATGGGTACAGCTGTAAGCGTCGCTATTTCCAACTATTTTGCACTGAAGTCTCCGCCAGTGGTTTTCGCAGGCACAATTCTAGTTGCGCCATTTATAGATGCGGCGACACTGGCGTCATCGTATCGTTTGGCAGGTACCATTCCCTTATTGTCGCCTCTCGCGAAGTTCCCGTTATTGTTCAACTACCTCCAACGCTTCATGCAAGATAAATGGTCAACCAAAGACCGCATCACCCAATACATACGAACCAATGAAGCCAACGGGGAAATGTACCGCATGACTCTGATTCATGCTGAGGACGATTATGACGTTCCCTGGGACCATACCACAACTCTTTTCTGGCACGCTGTCAATGCCACAACACCTGTAGGAATAAGTTATGACGAGCTCGAAGAGAAGAAAACCGAAACAAAGAAGGATCTCGGGGCCGCTGGGTCGGTCATGGAGTGGCACACGGAACATGGGACAATTCGAGAGGAGATATTGAAAACTGGTTTGCATGATGTTATCATGGGGAATCCAGTAATCACCATGGCCGTCATGCGTATATTTCAAAAGTTGGATCCGTCATTCACGTGCTAAGTAGAGTGAAAGCTCAAAGAATCGGAGGCAATTGATGGAGTCATCTATGACGTGGTTTTCCTGCAATTACAATATACCTTGTGCTCTTGCTATTTGTTAATATACCCATCTTGTTTTGCTGGCCTTGGACTGCTTACACAAACTCTATCACGATGACCCATATGGGGAATACAGTCGCTCTCCTGCTTCATTCTTAGATACATGATGTGAACTCTAAAGAGTCTTTGGATATACCGCAATGGCATCTCGTCTCTTCGAGCGGTTCTTCACAGGAGATGTATCCAATAAGTTGACGCAACATACGTCTCATAGACCGCAGGATCTTCAGCTCTCAGTGCAGCAATGACCTCCCCTATCATGACAAGTCGACTAAGAAAGTAGAACGCAGGTGACACGAGACTGATCATGGTCAGCGGGCCACCCCAACGGAAAACGACCTTTTCGAAATGCATGAAAATAAGCATAGAGAAAATAGACGCGAGTGCAGCAACGCGCCACAACCACAGCTCAACTACCGTTGGGAAAATAGTGTTCCATGAGATGAGATGGAGTGCTCCGAACGAAACTCTAAAAAGACAGATCGCAGGCCAAAGCTTTGAATGGTAGAGCTCGGGGTCCCAGTGTGCAACTACAGTTTCTTTGACTGCTGCTTTTGTCTGTGGCGTCGCCGCATCACGGCAGATACCTTCTTCAATGTCCATTGTATGCTCGATATTTTGCTTTGGTTTCTCTTCTTGTCGAGCAACATACTCGCCCTTTTTGATCCGAGTAACCTTTGTGGCCGACGTGGCCATAGCCGCCCTATCCTCTCCTTCCTTCTCAAATACACGAGGGGTGAGATACCAGACATTCCAGAACGACACCTGTTCTTCTAAGCCCTCGTTGTCAAACTTATTGCTCACCGCCATTGATTCGAAGGTAATTCTTTGTTCGGGCAACATGCTCGGCAGATCGACGACAGACGGTGTCTTGATATCCTTGGGCTTGATCCACCAGAAGAAATATGTGGCCGCGAATAATGGGATGTAGCTGAGTGTCATCGATTCGAGCTGGGATAGTGGAAACCCATGGGCAGTGCGCATGATACTCTGTGCCACGAACCAGAGAACTTGACAGAAAGCTACTAGTTTCACGGCGCTGTCTGCATTGCTCTTGTCCCGAATTACCCATTCGTCGAGACCCCAACTTGCGTGGTCTCTCCAATCAATGAGACGTTGCTGCAGCAGCCAGGTGTACTGATTCGGCCAAATCACTCTATCCCCACAATCTGTTCTATACCTGAGAGCGAGCATGCTAACGTAGAAAGCATGGATGAGCTTGAAATCGTCTCCCACGATTTCCACGCACTCTTTCTTCATCTTCCGGCACTGAGTCCATTCCTGCAGTCCTTCGACGGCAATGAATTCTGGGGCGAGGATGGCCTTGATGAACAGTGTAATCTTGTACATTGCGCCAAGCAGGCGACTTTTGTACACTCGCGGATGTATCACCACCCAGGTGCAAAGAAATATGGTGAAGAGACAGGTAACAACCAGAGTCAGCGTTCCTCGCCCTGGAGACTCATATACCCAACCAACCAAGGCAGGCTTCCCATCGCAGCCAGAGCAGGATGTCGTGTTCATCGCAGAGAGGCTCCAGTCGCACGGTCATGAGGCTGTCGCCAACCCATTCCTAGGTTCATGGATGAACATCTCTTCCAAAGAGGCACGAAGTGATTTCTTACCTCGACGGGTTCCCCCAGTGCTTGCAGTTTCCAATTGGATCTGGTTGCCGCACGTTTGAATCTAGGACCAGCCTGTTCTCACTGCGGCTGCACTTTTGACGTTCACCCCAGCAGCAAGCGAAATCAATTAGAAAAGGAATGCACAGAGCAAACGGAGAAGGCTGGATGTCCATTATCCAGGTAAATATGGCACTGCTGGTGTGACCACGCGATACTCCCCAGTCTTCTGCCCCCGCGTAGAAAGCTCTATAATTTATTTGATTGGTCACTTGCTCCAAACACCAACAGGAGCAACAGACCCCTCTTCGGTTTCAGCTGCAGCCATTTTCATGACCTCTTCTCAGAACAGAAGCTCGTTGTCATGGTTGAGTTTCAAATTTTAGGAATCGACTCAGAGATAGTTCCCGGTTTTCAGCACTCTTTCCCACGCCCGAGTTTCGTGTGAACCGCCCCGTCATTGGAGGGAATCCTACGACGCGGCATGCACCTAGAACTCAGCCGCGTATCGACCCGCCCCACATCTTCTTCTCTCTTCCAGCTCCATCTAAAAGTGATTCTCAAAGTACCCACAACCATCGCCAATATGCGGCTCCTCAATATCAAAACCTTAAAGCTGGAATGGTTCCACAATGCAGATGTCGCTCCTAGCTACGCCATCTTGTCTCACCGTTGGGGGCATGAGGAGGTACTATTCGAGGACGTTGAAGAGAAGCCTGAAGCTCAGAAATTGCGAAGCCTGCAGAGGAAGCTTGAGGAGACTGAACGACGCCTCGATGCGCTCTCTCGCAAGATCGAAGGTAAATCACAGACTGATCCGCTCTCTGATCCGCTCAGTGTCGGGCCAGGCTCTGCCAACACTGAATCCAGTGTCCAAAGATCCCCGGATACAGTCAAATCGGCAACAGTGTCCCACGTCCATGAATCTCAAGCCGCCAAGCCAAAAGGCTGGGCAAAGGTTTTGGCCTTCTGTAAAATCGCAGAACAGTTTGGCATATCATATGTTTGGATCGATACTTGTTGCATTGATAAAAACAGCAGTACTGAATTGTCCGAGTCACTCAATTCTATGTTTGCTTGGTATCGATGCGCTACCTTGTGCATAGCGTACCTCTCCGATGTTAAAAAGAACCGGTGGCATGGCAATTCTTCCAGGGGATTTCCTTTTTCTTTTGGGAGATATCCACGTAATTCGGATTGGTTTAAACGGGGATGGACTTTGCAGGAATTGATTGCGCCGAAGGATGTTTGGTTCTACAAGCAAGACTGGGCTTTTCTCGGGATTCGATCAGAGCTGGTTGATGAACTTCATGAGATTACTGGTGTTCAGAAGGAGATACTCCAAAAGAATGGCCTAGAACATTTGCACACTTTGAGCGTTGCAGCACGGATGTCATGTAAGCGCTGGTCAACACCACTATTTCCTATTTGTTCCTGGAACACACGGGAGCACTTGACTTCCCCTTGTCTTGGTCAACTGTATACCTTGGAGGCTAAAATTTGGACCTGGCAGGGGCTGCGAATCGGAAGACTACGAGACCAGAAGACCTGGCATACTCCCTCCTAGGTCTTTTCGGCGTCAACATGCCCATTCTGTACGGTGAAGGAGAGCAGAATGCATTCTTCAGACTGCAGGTGATGATATTTCAGTCGGTTTCTGATCACAGCATTTTTGCATGGAAAGCATTGTCTTTACCTCGTGTCTCGCAGTTAGTTACCGTCCTTTCCATTTCTACTATCACGGAAGCCTAATTGAATCTACCGGCAGTGGAAAGTTCTACGGGAGCAAGTATGAGGAGATTGATCTGTTCGCCCCATCTCCACGCTGCTTCAAAGGACTAGGCTTTATTAAACGCCTAGAGCCAGATGACCTAAGTTTTGTGGGAGAAATTAAACCAGTGTCCCCGTACTCCATGTGTGCCCGACTACAGATGCGGCCACTTCGCCAGGATGACAAGCTTTTCCAAGAGGATGAACTCCGTTTCGAGACCATGTTGGGCTACTTCCGTCTTGAGGGGAACAAAAGACGAGCCATTATGATTACTCTTGCCCAAACTGGACTCGGGCGATATCGCCGTATAGTCCAACGGGCAAGTACCGACAACGAGGCTCTCGATCTGCAAGTTGTCGACTCCGCTGCGTCCGCAGATCTCTTCCAGGCAGAGACTTTTAAAATAAACGATGTTCTTGTTTCAAATCCTCGACCCAGTTTACCTCCGAAACATCATGTAAACAGGTGGGCGGTTTCAATTGCTCTAAATTGTGCTACTGCGCTCACGGCCGGGGTAGAAGTTGGCTGTTTTTGGAGCGCGAGGGAGGAAGGCGTGGTGATCGAGAATGTATCGGGCGAAACAATCTACACGGCCTTCCTCCAGGCCGGCCGATTTGTGGAAGGTGGACTGTACCGGGATTCAGTCGCATTCACAATCCGCAGTATAAAAAGTGGGGAAACATGTGGATTAATTCTAGCCCTGCCGGATGGGGGAGAGCTTCGCGTGTCAATTGTGCATGACTTGAAGGAGCAGGACTTCAGACATCGCGGATTCTTTGATCGCTGGCTCAAAAGCGGGGAGGATCCAGAGTCGCAAGACTTTACACGAGATGTCATCAGCTGTAAACTTAAGGATGGAACATATCTGTTTTTGGGCTGCGATGGCCAGGAGAAGTTTGATGGGGTTCATTCAACAAAGCTTGCAGAGAGATGGAATCCACACCCCAAAGCTCAATTGAGGGTAGGGATAGTAGAATAGTGCACATGGAGTTTTCGATTTACTAACGGGGTTGGTTGAACTTGAATCCTGCGAGAGGAGCGCTCCCCCCTTAGAGACTACAGTTTATCAAGGAGTACATACGAGTTCTTCAACAGGGACTCCGAATTATAAAGCGTTTGGGGTTATACCAACCCCCAGCGTGGGTGGTAGAGAGATTTGGCACGCCGTATTCCGCGGAGAGGTGTGATCGAAGATCAGGATTGTTTCGGCCAGCTTTCAGCTATGGAAGAGAACAATGGCTCTACATCACCAATCCAAATATTCCAAATATTAACAAGCAAAATGTGATAAAGACATGGAAAAGGAGCTCCATATTGGTCCCCTTTTCCCTTTCCCTTAGGGCTCCACGTGATATCAATTCAGTACTATCCCCGAACCCTTGGAGTGTTAAGAATGAAAAGTATACTTGCAAGCAAAAGTCTGCTATTGCCGGCTTGAAAAAACTCGATAACACCAAAATCCCAACCGTAGCTCCAGTCCTATGTTCTTGATAACATTTGAACCCAGCAGACAAATCGAGGATAAGAAATTCAACTGAAGGTCCCGAGTTAGATCAAACTTGGTCCGTTTGGACAAGACATAAATTGAAGTACAAAAGAGGTCGCAAAATTTCAGGAGTGTGACCTTTTGGACACTTCCACGCCGAGTTGTCACTTGCCACCCTCGATTTCGAATTCTGTCCCATACGGCGGGTTCTGCTGTAACCTCAATAAAGGTGTCAATTTCAGAGGGGGAAGTTGAACAATACGTCGAAGCGTCGAAGTCGCGCCTTCATCTTGGGTCCCCTGCTCTCGTCCCGCTCTTATCCCGCTCTTGACCAGCTCGAGTAGTACTCGAGTACCCTCATTCATCCGTTCCTGCCTTGCAGAAATGGAATGAAGTATCCGCGTTGAGAGGTCGAATGTTTGCATCGTAAAATCGTTGCAAAAGAGAAGGTTGTGCTACTGTAACACTGCTGGGACTCAATGCCAAGAGTTACTAAAACTCCTCCATACGCCCCACACACCACTGCCCGCCAATTGACGCACAACATCGCCGTCCCGCGCCTCCTCCTCAATGAAACCATTTCCACTGAAGCACGGCATCACGAGAAGATCAACTCCGATGTGGCCACTGCCTGCAACCTCGACCAATGGCTCTGCCCGGCCCCACCGTAGCGGAATGCCAACCATGGGCGATCTTCACAAGGCTGAGCCAGGGTTCACGTAAGGATCGTGGATGGCGCGGATGGCGCAGCAGCAGCTGAAGCTCTTGGCGGAAGGGGCAATGGGATGATGGATGGGCATATATACACTTCTCGACCACCTCGAGAAGCTGAGGTCCTTTCTCTCCATACAACCCAATCCGAACATCTGCCAACCACCAACTTCCTCTCCTGATCCACGAACTCGACGAATACCTCCGAACGAGAAGCTACACAGACGATAGACAAGATGAGCAGCCAACTCGCGCCCCTCTCCCCGCCCCTCGGCGTGAACCCCGCCTACTGCGTCCCCCGGCAGACCGTGCTGGTAATGAAAGAGAAAGTGTGGTCGCTCTCCGGCGACACCTTCCACATCGTCGACGAGAACGGCCACGAGGTTGTACAATGCAGAGGCCAAGCCTTCTCCCTCTCCGACCGAAAGGAGTTCGCAGATAGTGCCGGCCGGCCGCTGTTTAGTCTGCGGACGAGACATTTCACGCTGCATAAGAGTTTCTATGCCGAGGATGCTGGGGGAACGGTGTTGTTTGAGGTTAAGGGGAAGTTTAGTATCGGGAGCTCGAAGATGATCGCGACATTCACGAATCGTTCGAATAATGCGCCGATTGAGTTGCTGGTGAAGGGAGATTGGTTTGATCGCTCTGCCACTATTACGATGGGGAACCAAGTCATTGCGACGATTGGCAGGAGCTATTTCAATATGAGAGAGGTGTTTGGTGGGCAGCAGACTGTAAGTCTCTCTTCTTGCTGATGATGCTGAGAGTGGTGGCTAACTGGAACTAGTACTATGTGACTGTAGCACCGGGTGTCGACTTGGCGATGATGGCTGCGATCTGTGTCTGCCTGGACGAGAAGGAAAATGAGAAGAAGTAGGACATAGGTTGAAGGGATTTGATATACTGGAGTCTGGAGTTGGGTCGTGTTTGCAACTCAAGGTTCAACGGAGCTACGAAGACAACGGCATAAAGTATCGGGAATACAGGGCATTATTTTATGAAGACCACTAAATGCCCTGTAAGGTCTTACTTTAATCTCCCTGTAGCCGTTCCTAGCCCCCTGTAAGCCCTGTAGGGGTCCCCTGAAGTGTGGCTTACCTCGCTAAACCTCTGATTTTCGATTGTTTTTTAATCAGTTCGATTCTATCTATTAAAATAACTACCTAATAAACAGCTACTTTCTCTTGACCCTTTTTTCGTCCTTCTTTATACTCATTCCCCCCCTCCAGACGTATTATCTCCTTCACGTGATCAGGAATTGCTGTAATCCACTCCTGAATCTTGCTCTGTGGGAGGTCCTCCCAGCATTTCTCCCACCTTGCTCTCAGCTTCTTTTTATCACTAGTAGGCCCCCGCTTAGTAGTCTCCTTCTTCATCCAGAACCAGGCCTTCTCAATTGCATTGAGATCAGGTGAGTTCCCTGGCCAAAGCATCTTCATAATCATCCATAGATTATAAACCTCCCCTTGGTAATGTGACTTGTGGGCTCCTGCATTGTCCTCCTGTACAATAGTCTTTGGACGATCCTTTTGGCACTCCCTAGCAAAGGGTAGAAGCTTCTCAATCAATATCCTCTTCTGGTATCGATACCAATTGATCCCTCCTCGTCCATTCTTCACGATATAAGCACCAGTCGCTTCGTTGTGCTTCCATACTTTTCGCACCCCTCCAGGGGCCCTCCCATGAGCTTTCTTCCAATCCCTTAGCCACTTCCTCTGCTCCTTCTCCCACTTCTGTCTATTAGCCTTCTCAATCAAGGAATTCCTCGTATCAAGATCAGCTTTGCGATCCTTCTTCTCTTGTGGAGTCTCTGGTTCCCATACGTGACAAGGCCCCTTCTTATCAAAGGAGAAAGACCCCCAGAACATGAACTCAGAGAACCCTTTCCACCTCCTCCGTATACAATGCTTATTATACGCTTCTCCAGGTAGTCTCCACACACGTCTCTTTCCCCTCGTGCTACCTAATTGAATAGCAGTCTCGTCTGTAAAAATCACGTCTTTCTAGTCGTCAAGTGACCAATGCTCTCGCTCCAGGCACCAGGCTAATCGCTCCCCTTTACTAAGCTCATTCAAACCAGGCTTGACTGTCAGTTTGCACTGAGAGTAGCCTGCGTAAGTAAGAACCTTCCATACGGTTCTAGGTGCAACCTCGTGACCCCTCTTCTTTACTTCCTTTGCAATTGTAGCACAAGAAAAGCCTCTCGTGGTAGAATTCTGGAGAACGACCTTCAGAACACACTTAATCGCCTCAGGGGAGATTCCAGGTCGACCAGATCTTGGTGCATTTAGCACATGCGAGACCTCCAAAGGCATATTCTTATTCTCCACCTATCCACGCTCCCTAGCTACAGCTGCGAGTCGATAAACAGCTGATTTGGGTACTCCTGTGGCCTCCCTGATTTGTGCTAAAGACTTCTTATCCTCAAGCATATAAATAGCCTTGATTCTAGCACCAGTGGAATGCTCTTTAGGCCCAAGAGTAGTAATTACAAAAGCAGTCGACGAAGCGAGTAATGGAAGGGCTAGTTCAGCTGAATCATCGTCTGAATCGTCCGAATCTGACGGTATATTATACCACGCATCCTCTTCATCTTCAGTATGCTCGTCATCTGAGGAATCAGGAGGAGAGGAGAGCTCTGATTGGCCATCTGATAAATCAGGGAAGTCATATAGACCTCCAAAAGTAGCCATAATAGCTAAAGTAAAGCGAAAAGTATAAAGCAGTAGGTTGTAATTAATTAGAATCAGAATTCAGAAGGAAGTGTGTGTAGAGAGGTGTGCATTAGGGCTCTTTACTTAGTGGACTCGCCTATATTATGGGCGTTTGGAGGCGTTTAACACCTGTCAAGCTGCATAAGCCTAGATTAAGCCTTTAGGGCCCTTCAGGGGACCCCTACAGGGCTTACAGGGGGCTAGGAACGGCTACAGGGAGATTAAAGTAAGACCTTACAGGGCATTTAGTGGTCTTCATAAAATAATGCCCTGTATTCCCGATACTTTATGCCGTTGTCTTCGTATCTCTACGAGGACGGACTGCTGCAAGGCACAGGAAATTTGCTGTATACCCTCTCTATCTTATGATGCAAAGTTCAATCGAGCTCAATATTCCATACAGCTTTCCCACAACACCATTGAAATGCTAGCAATTCGCAAATGGGTATCTACCTTCCCAGCAACACCAAGCCAAGCTAATGAGACTCGTTACCTGTTCCCAAACCTAGCCCTGCAACTCCCATGTTTTACATAGCA
Source organism: Hyaloscypha sp. PMI_1271 (assembly GCA_021399465.1). Classification (NCBI taxonomy): domain Eukaryota; kingdom Fungi; phylum Ascomycota; class Leotiomycetes; order Helotiales; family Hyaloscyphaceae; genus Hyaloscypha; species Hyaloscypha sp. PMI_1271. Next base: position 106,167 of record JAJTUS010000054.1, read on the forward strand.
GTCAATCCTTCAATCTGTCAACCCAACTCCAAACTCCTCATACAATTCCCCGATTCTGACGCCTCGGTTGTCTGCAATCATCCCCACCAGTCCTTGTCCCACATCTCGAATATCGTTGTAATCGTGCAGCAGCTTGATATGTTTCTTCACAGTTTCGGCAGGTGGTTGTCTGCAGGTACCAATGTTAGTAGGTTGTTTCTCCACTACCTGTTCAGAGGCTTGGTGGGGCCTTAGAAGTGTAGGATGTACATTGATGTGCAAGAGAACATACTTCAAATCCTTTGTAACCTCCTCCAGCTTCCTGCGCTTAGTAGAAATCTCGGTTTCTAATGCTGAAATGCGGCTCTGGATAGACGCCTGTATAAGTAGAGATATTAGTCTAAATTCAATGAATACGAAAAGGGGAAAGCTGAAGTCAAGCCAGTGAAGGGTGTGAACAGGCGTTCCAAAAGGGAAAGATTAGAAACAGTGCTTGTGGACTTACAATCTTTATGGCTTTCAGCTCCGCCATCAAGACATCTTTATTCTGCGGCGCTTCGGGAGCTGTGGAGGATCCACTTGGTGACTCCTTCCTCTTGGCTTTGAGAGAGCCGCCTTGGAGTGGCTTCAGGGGAGAAGATGCAATGTAAGTGGCTTGGGACGACTCCTCCTTTATTGATACAGTCGCCTGTTCTGAACTCTTTACGGTTGGCTCGTTGGGAAGTTGAGCTGCTGGCGGAGAAGATGGAGGCTGAGGGGATAGTTGATCTTCTGTGCCCAAAGGAAAGGCATTTGTTGAAAAATCATCGAGAACGTTTTTCGAGCGCATATCGACGGATGGAGTGGGGCGGTGGAGTGCTGGGGCCTTGAAGTTGAAGCGTTTGGCAGGAGAAGGTGGAGTCTCAGCGGACGATGGGCCGTCCGGCTCAGGACTCTTTTCTTTGCACGATGAAGCGGATGTTACAACTTCTTTTTCATGTCCTTGTTGTGCAGTTCCAAAGTTTGGCCCTGGTGCCGAAGTCTCAACTGCTTTGGGAAGTTTTTCTTCTGTGACGGTTGGCTTTGTGATAGTGGGGGGCGTTTCCCGGGCTGGAGATGGGCTCGAGGCTGGAACTCGAGTGATGTGTTCTTGTATACTCGGAGCATCTGGGAGCTCACCATCCTCATCGTCATCGCTATCTGGGATTGCTCTAATGGTATTCAACAATTTGGACTTCTCTGCTGTGTCACTGGTGTCTAAGATCGTTGGAGATATTTGGTCTGCTGTAGGATATCAGTAACTAGCTCCAAAGAATGTAAAATCGACAAAATGAGAGATCACTCACCAAGAATCTTTCGCGCTGCAATAGCAATCTCATTGGCAACAGTTCCCGGAGAATCAAGAGATCCTTGGGCATTTGGATCTACCGGGGCTTCCATAGCTCCTGCGACTCCCTTGACTGGAGTTGTCTGAGAGCCAATAACTCCACCATTCACTGCTGCAGATGGTGTGCCTCGGTCCAGATTCTTGGTTGTGTCCAGAGCCAGTGATGAGACGGATTGCGCATCCTGGGCTCCCCCTTGTAATATCCCTTGCCCAACATCGCCATCCTTAGTCACAGTTGACGGCAGGCCATCATCCATTTCCGTAGCGTATACCATATCCTTTGTAGCCTCCGCTGACTCCGTCGTCCTAATAACAGACATCTTTACCACATCTACTCCAGCTTCTTCTGCGGCACGTGATGCTTCTGTTATTCCTTCTTCCTGGACAGGACCAGATACATCCGTCATCGTAGTATCGCCCTCTTCAATATGCTGTTCCTGCACCTCTCCGGGGGTCTCCAATCCACCATCTACTTGCACAGCCTCATCAAGAGATGCCCCATCTCCTATGCCAACCTTGACCGGACTCGAGAACTCAGTTGCCTCCTCACGATCCGGAGTCTCTGTCCTCATCAACTTCTGTTGACCCATTGGAGTATCTTCCTGGCCAGCCTCTTGTTCTGTAACCTCGTGAACCGTTTGAACTCTTCCACCGTGCTCCGCTGCCTCGTCACGCTTCTCATCCTCCTCCCCGGCAACCTTGACTGGGCTGGACACCATAGACGCCTCCTCACTATCAGGGATCTCCATCCTAATCTTCTTTCTCAACACATTGTCTGTTGCTTCCGTTCTCAATGGTGGCAGTAAGTCGATATTCATTTCTTCTTCTGGGGTCGTGACTTGGTCCATGGCTGCATCTGCTCCTTCCGGCTTCTCTATGGGGCTCCGGTGAGGAATTGGAGGTGATTGATCATCTGCATCCTTGCTTGACGCGTCTTGATCCATTGCGATGGCCACGATGCGTCATTCCAGGATGTTGAGTATGGTGTTGATGTTGTGTCATTGTTCAGAGAGGGAGAGAAGCGAGGATGTGGATTTCGATCCCCTTCCAAATCACGTGAGTCAATGCAATCTGGAAGAGCGTTCACGGAGCTAAATTGCCGCGTCAACCACCTCCTCAGGGAAAATTTCAGAATCCTTCTTAAAACTCTCGGAGATTCACGATTTCATGAATAACGGCTTGAGATTCTACGAAGAGCGATTGGTAATCTTACATCGAACCATTCGCCCCTGTGAGTAGATTAGGTCCGTGCGTAGCGAGGAGAGACCCCCTTTTCATGTGTTGACTTGTTGACTGGTCTACAGAGGAGAATCAGAACAGCCACAAGGCTCTTGGGAACTACACACTACCATCTTCCGACCTTCTATGAAGAATCAGCAGAGACCCACGCCCTCTAGATCATACACGATGGCTCCATCCAACATTTCGAACCACTGCCCTAGCTCCTGGGAGGAAATGCTAGTTGAGCTTGAGTCCAGAAGCATTTGAGAATCAAATAAAGACTGACCAGTGAAAAGGACATTTATCTGGAATTTGCTGTCGACTCTCCGGAGTCGTGCAGTACTATCATCCTGGTGATTGACAAACGATCTGGAACGAGGGCAAGGGGGAAATGGAGGCAAATTTGGAAAGGAGGCCTTTTACACGGGCCCGCAAGCGTATTTTTAAAAAGGCACCCAAGCCGAGGAAACTGCCGAGAGCTCAGGAAAGACTGAGAAATTATACTGGACTTGCCGCCGGTATTTCATCCACACAAACTGTTGAGCTGCTTGCAACTGATCTGTTTCCACAGAAGAGCATCCAATCCCTGATATCAGGCGAGGTATTATGAAAGAACGACAGAGTTGAATAGAAGCAGACATGCCAATATTTCAAGGTGAACAGAAGGGGACCAAAAGTACAGGAGTTGGCTGTACCAATGGAATACTGAACGAACTTTATCCAGCCTGTGAGGATAAGGAGTGCTGCTACGGTTCTACGAGGTCAGGAGAGATAGAAGAAGCAAGAGGAGATTGGTGTTTGGAATGGGCACAAGATTTAAGCAGCAGAAGCAGAGAAAATTCACAATTGTGTGAGTTGCAAGGACCTCTGACAAAAAATTGTAGTGTTGTTGAAGTGGTCAAAAGTGAGTAGCCCTCCTCATTGTTCCCCTGATGCCGCATTCCTATTACTTGACTTGAGTTCTGTACAATCATCCTATTTCTTTCGGATTTTCCGACTCATAACTTCCTCTCATATTGACACCACCTCAACTCCCCTTCATCACTTGATAAGCTTTACCGAAAGCCTTCAGTCGCCACGGAAAATCCATCTTGTCCGTAAAAATCTCGAGAACCTGTTGCCGGGCGGACTTCATTAGCTGCATCCCCACAACTCGAACCCAAATTTAAAATTAGTAAACAAGATAAATAAATTAAAATATCTTTGAGAAATTATTTCACTGACGTGAACTCCCTTCGGGTCCTCGAGTTCTGGTCGTGTGAGAACAGCCTCCAACTCCACTTCCGTGTGGACTTGATGTGTCCGAGCTGCTCCATCCTCGGCACCGAAGAAATCAAGCATATGCTTGTGGTTCCAAGTTGCGATGTCATGATAGGCTTATCAATTTAAGAGTTAGTCATCTAGATTCGAAAAGGTAGTTGATTATGTTCATTTACCTGCATCAGGGTGAACAACGCATCTCTCGATCGAATAGCCGCCATTATTGATGATGATACTGAAAAGTGTGAGATAGTTCAGCGATGAATTGTTGGCTGAGGACTTGCATGATAACATCCAATTGCTCTCGAACCATACTCCCTACTTCCTGGACGGTCAATTGCATCGCCCCTTCTCCCGTAATGAAGATTACTCTCCCGACACCTCCTCCTTTGACTCCATTCCAGCCTTCCGCCTTACTGTTAGTCAAATCTCTCTTTGCCATCGCTCCTCCGAACGTTGCTGGCAGAGCATAGCCTATGCTCGCCCAGTGATTCTGCATTATGTAAGTGATATCTGGGAACTCTGCATCTTGAAGTCCAAAATGGCATGTTCCACCGTCAGAAAATATTATGTCATCTGCTCTAAAGAACTTCCCGATTCGAGGCCATAGGTGGGATTGTGTGATGAACAGATCCTTGGCCTCGGAATTTGGTGGTGATGGTGGTAGTGCTGGGAGTGCGAGAGATGACGTCTTGGGGATTCTCGAGATGTCCAGATAGTTAGAGAGGCGAGTAAGGACTAAAGGCATCAGCACATTCGCAAGATATAGAGAATGTGGCTGAATAGACTCACAAGATTCCAAATAAACACCTACAAACAGCTCTCCTTTAAAGTTCACCTTCGTCTCCTGGAGCAAAATCAACTTTTTGGGGTCAATCTTCGCCGAGAAGCCGCCTGTATTCATATCTGTAGGCAGTGGCCCAATGTGAATCACCAAATCACTGTCATCTTCTACCGCTTTCTGAACCCCAGGGTACGAGAATTTACCGTTGTAGGTCCCATGGAAGTATGGTTTACTTTCCTCAATGACAGATTTACCCATGAAAGGGCAAAACGTTGGGAATTCAAGGTTGCTAAGGAAGGAGCGGACGAGCGGCTTCAGCCCCAGTTGTAAAATAAGTGAATCGACTAGGACTACTGGATTCTTGGAGGAGTAGATGGCACCGAGAACGGCATCCACAGCTGCTTGTTCTGCGGCGGTTTCGCTCGGTCGGGTGAGGAGAAGAGGTTTGTCTAGCGCTGATGCTGCGACTGATTTATGTGCCATGTCTACGGGGACATAGATGTACACTGGACGCGAGTGAATGTAGCACTCTCGAATCACTCTCTATATTCTTCAATTACGCTTCAATCTAAACAAGATTGGAAGTGGCATACATCAATCCCAGCAACAGCTGTATCCTCATCGTCAAGATAGCAGTGGGCAACTCTCACAGGTGATGACATCTTGGCGTATATCTAGAATTAATCAGCTTTGTTGGAATGTTACAGCTTTACCAGACGCGGCCTGGAAGTGAGGACAGACCCTATGGTCAGGAGAATCTCCTAGAGTGTGATGAATCATAACTCTCTTCTCCTGAGCAGCTCTTCCAGTCGCAGTGATGACATGGATAATCTTCACATTCTCTGCGAAGGACCCTGCAATGCCGTTGATAGCACTCAGTTCCCCAACTCCCATGGTCGTCAAAACTACTTCCAGTCAACATCACCTCGACTAACATGGAGGAGAAAAGCACTTACTGACGCCAGGACACCCTTTGATCCTCGCGTATCCATCGGCAGCATAAGCAGCGTTAAGCTCGTTTGAATTTCCGACTTCGAATCTTGTTTAGCGATTCCACATCCCTCAGCGGAGTTCGAAGTCTCACCCCAATGCATATCAGTGCTCCCAATATAATTCAGCAACTCCAAATTTGTATCTCCAGGTAACCCCATCACGGTTCCAACTCCCAGTTGCTGTATTCTATCATCAGACTAGGTGTCAGCACCCTACTTTAAGTTGCAGGGCATAAGGACTGTCAATTTCTCACCTCTTCCATAGAAATAATCCAAGAGGAATCATCACATTCGCTGGGGTCGCTTCCGATCGATTTTGAAAGCACCTTGAATTCGAAAATGCTCTCCATTGAAAAGCTAGCGCTGGAAATGAAATTCGGCTGAACTTATAGAGGGGTTGAGAGGCTGATCGCGGGGTTGCACAACCCCTCCTTAAATTGATGAGACGATATCGAGAGATGGGGAATGGTCGCATAACTGGGATACATTAAAATTTCAGTACACGTAAGGAGAATCGGAACGAGAAGAAGCAGAAATAGCAGAGAGGGGAAATATTAACAAGAAGGTTGAGATCCACGTAAGATGTTGTGTAACCGTAGGCCGTTAGTCTGCACTATTTTGTAGGCTTGCAGCCGAACCGAGAGAGCCAATAGGGCGCGCAGGCAGCCGCCATTGTAACCCCCGCCTCGGTCATAAATATCCACTTCTTTCCCCTTTGCATATTAATTTCCAGCTAAGAATCTCTCATAGCTGCAATAGATTATTGGTATATGTATGACTGGTCATCCAGCTGCTGGTATATTATAACCAAATAATATTGGAACAATTAGACAAGGCTCGAAGGCTGTTAAGATGGATGAATAATCTACGAAGTCAAGGCTGAACAGTCTCTGGTGCCGGGAAGACACTAGCGTACTGGAAAATTGGACGGAAAGAATAATATTGTTCAAGAACGAGCTGGAATAATCATTCCTGCCAAGACAGATATTTTAAACAGCTACTAGATATAATCAAGCCAGCTGACTTTCCAGCTTAGTCTTTTGCCAATATGATATATCCTTATGTATCACAAAATTGAGCAATGGAGTCCAGGACAGTTGCCAGTGGACACAGTGGTACTATATAAAGAGTACCTTGGACTGTTGTCTTTTGGCCCAGCTGGCTGCAGAGCGAGCCTAATCCTAGCATTTCACAGGGATGTTATTATAAGCCGCAGATATAATGAGTAATCGCTAAGGCTAATGAACTTTTCTTGTACTGCGAGTATTACGACATTACTAGTGGATTATTTATCCTTCGTCGAAACTTCTGTTGAGTATTTCTTCTATTCTTTCTATCTTGCTGTTGTCTCACAACCTGGGCCACCAACCAGCTCTCATCTCACACCTCTACCTAGGCGGAGCCCATTATGCCAGAGGCCCTCCCTGCAAAGCCTTTCCAGCTTTGAGAAACAAAGTGATACATTGCCCGACCCCAATAAGCCAGAGCAAAGACCTCAAATCCGAAAACTTCGGGTTGGTATTGCTAATGTAGACGGCGGTGTACACCACCCTGCTCACAACATACCCCGCACTCAATCCATTGAGGGTACTTGAGGAGAGCCCAGCGAGATTACCGGCAACGACGGCAGCTGCGAAGAACCCTAGGTTTTCGAACCCGTTTTGTTGCGCCCCTTTAATGCGGGTAAAGCGGTCTTTGGTCTAAAAGGGGTGAGTTTGGAGCCATTGGAAGGGACCAAACTTGAAGATGAGGACATACGGCTTGATCAATTGTCTGGTCCTTCTCTAGGGCGGACATGTAGTTTCGAGGAGCTGTTTTGTCGGCTGTGTAGTACAGTGTCGAATACACATGCGGGACGAAAGCAACGAACCATGCTGCCGGGATCTGTTTAAAAAGTCAGCCGAAATCTATTACCAAAAATGTATTCGCATACCGAGAAGAGAGAGTAGTTATCTTTGATGGACGACATGTTGAAGTAGCCGAGCAGGTATTTGCTGTGAAGCTGTTGAATTTCGATTAGGTTGAATGAGATGCAAAGATCAGCGAACAGAGAAAGAGATGTGTCATTTTGAATAGATGCAAATCGTCTCAAATTTGATATTAGTAATCGCAAACGCTGTCGAGTAAGGCCCTCTCAAGATCACTAATCGTCCCATCTCCCTAACGGACGCAGGGGGCACAGTCACGTGCTTGTTGTCAAGACAAAACTGTTGTGCTGTTCCTTGTGATTAGCTAAAAAGCGAGAGGTCAAAACAGGTAGTGATTTGACAGATCTTGCTCAAGATACTCGGGGCGCTCAGGTAGCCTGTAGACTGAAGATCTAGTTGGATAATTCGGCGCAAATAGGTGAAGAGATCCTATCACACTAATACCAACTCCTCAAACTTCAGAATCCCGCACTCTACCGCATCCTCCTGATCGATTAGACGAGACAGCCCCTCGATAAATGCGTCTCCGATAAGGACCCAAGCGCCTTCTACTTCAGTGCTTCTTCTCAGAGCAACCACACCACCCACGCCTTCTAGAATCGCAATCCGATCACCAGATTCTGTACCAACAGGCACCAGTCCCATGTTTCCAGTCAAGGTGATACAGAAGCTGCGATTGCGTCGTATTGAATCCACAATGCCGAGATAAGTTGTTGTGAGCAGGTCGTCATGCGAAGGCATGTAATCCTCTGCAAAATAGGCATGCATAGCTAGCAATGCCTCATATGCTCTGCCCTTGAAAGATTCTTCGCCTTCCTCATCAGGACGAATGTTTCTAAAGGCATCCGCGGTGAGAACATTTGCAAACCGTTGCGCAAACCAAGAGAAATCGAGCACCACAATCCAATCCTCGTCGTTGTCTTCGAGATACGCTAAGTAGGGTTGTTGGTCGGGTTGGAGGGCCTCGTATTTTGGAGTCATGCGGAGAACTTCACCAAAGGTATGGCCCTTTAGTTCCCCGTGCTTGAGGAAGAGGCTGTTGACAAGAATTTGAAAGGCGGGAAAGTCGCCTTCTTCTCCGCTCGGGCGTGGTGGCGGTATTGGAGGGGTGGAGACGAGAACAATATCTCTGATTTGGCCACGGATATGAAGTTCCGGGACTACTGATGTTGAATCAATGCGGATTGGTTGAGGTTTTGCGTCTCGCCATAACGGTATGACTGTTTCGCGAAACTGGTTTATCCTGAGATGTCCGTGGAAGGTAAACAAATCCCCTTCCCTCATCAAGGCATCCCAATCAGGAACCCAGCTTGGAAGTGAGAGTCTCTGATTGTGGCGGCCCGCTTGAAGAAGAAGTCTTCCTGGTGGCACATTCGCTCTTGGTATCTGATTCAGAAAGCATGTGGCGAACTCGACATAGACTTGTTCAACGGATTTGCTATAATCTGGCTGAAAGTAATCCCCAACATCTTCAGCTAGACCAAGCACAGCGAATATCTTGTCTCGGGGATCAGTGGATTGCTGAAGCTTGAGATTGCAGACGATGTGAATCAGCGGTATAGCATTACCCACTCTCCCATAGACACGGAGCGTCTCCAAGAGAGTTCGAGCGACTCGTTGGGCTCGTAGATGTAGATCATCAGAGGGGTGGCTTACGATGCGATTGTGTAGCGCCTGGACGTAGGGATCCCAAAAGCCGACGAGGGCCGTGAAATCGTAAACGAAGTCTCCTAGAGCTACAATAGCCTCCGGACTCACAGCGGCCTCTTGCACAACCTGTTGAAATTGAGCATCTTGCACACCAAGCTATCATCTATACTTACCCAAGTCCTGGAGAACCACGGATGCTCCATAAGTCTCGAAAATGCTTTCCAGCCATGTCGTTGCTCTTCATTCACAAGCTCTGATAGCGAGGGAACCCATCCTCGTACCAAGCTCTCCCCAAACCGAATGTTAAGCTCATTACTAGCATATCTTAGTGGCAGTCGGAGTGGATAGACTCCTATGGTCTCTTACAAGAGCTGGATGAGATAGAAATCATCGTTTTGTTTGGCGAGCCCGCCAAGCAAGCTGATGAAGACGTGGTCGCATTGCTGGTAGATTGAGGTCATGAGACGAACCTGCTGAATTCGCTCAGCTACATTGGCTTGGTCAATACATATCTGGTCCACCCATATAGTGACACGACCAGACTTTCGACATGCTATCAAGGCTTGATGAAGGTTGGCCGTGATCGGAAAACTTGCTCCATTGACAGTGATTTCGTAGTCGAAGGTCGCGCCTCCCCAGACATAGGAAAGTGCTGCATACTCTGGTTTGCTGGAGAGCTGAACGGGTCTCATAAAGCATTGAATAGGCTGCCTGCTGTCGCCAGTCGGGCGAATATCGACTAGTCGTATGGTGTTCTGGTCGGCTGGTAGTGGGGTATAGTTGTAGTCTATTTTGACTGGAGCTAGGTTATTGGCGCGTCTTTCAAAAATCTTTGGGCAACAGAGGACCCTTCGCCAGGCGGATGTCATTCTAGCCAGGCTAGTGCGAGAGAGAAGATGTTCCGATAATTAATGAGTTCTCACGAAATGGCAGTCGACGGCCGGAGAATTTTAAACGGATCTTCCATATAACAAAGGCGACTTGAATAGACCCGGAGTAGTATTGTACCTGAAACGGGAGACGAAATACCCAGGTAGAGCGGACCTGGACGTCGGAAGGGGAGGTTCCGATCAGGCTTAGGTTGTAATCATGGTGGCTGTTCCCAGCCACTCGCTCATGCAATTGTCAGAATACTGGACGCAATATTGGGTTTAGCGCTGATTTGTAATCAGCCCCTATTTTGTAGATATCTCTGCAGCTCCGCAGACCACTTTAATCTACACCTTATTTTCTATCAAGCCGAGGGTGAGCCGAGGGTGATTAGCGCCTGAGCAAGAGGAGCAAGCTTACTAACTCTATGCGGAACTCAAGAAAGAGAAAATTGATTCATGATACCTAAGAATCTTTTCCAATATGCTTTATTCTGGTCCCCAAACCCATCTGCTCAGCGTCGGTGCCAGAAGGCGGGGAACTTGTTTCCAAGTTGGTCTTGGACTGGTTGGCATGGAGAGGTTGATTATGATACCATCTTCAGGACCGAGCACAATTCCGAGCCTTACTTTATGCAAATGGAGTCATGTATCCAGGGATTGAGAATTTGTGATCAGCAAAGTACCCGCAGTATTTCAGAGCCTGGTACGAGCCAAGGAGAAAATCGCGATGGGTGCTAGAATGGTAGGTCGAACGGCCCCCCCCCCCGGGATTGGGGCAATCGGATCAGTGAGTCCCAGACGCCGAACAATGTACTTCTCTTTCAGGCTCTCACCATCCCGGGTATAAACTGTGTGTCCATTTCGATGGAGGCCTTGCACCCTACTTTGAACGTTGCGCGGCCAAGTTCAGCTCCTATCCAACGAAAGGTTATCCCATTTCATTTACCTAGTGGACACAGTTTTGACTCTGGGACCCTAGTTTCTACTGGCTCGGGGACAATTTCGACCGCGCAGCTTCGGAGTTGTAATCTCATCTTTCTCTCTGTATGTGAGTCTTCAGACGAGGATGCTGGTAACACGAACATTATGTTACTTTAGTGGACAGGGCGCTTTGAAGAACGGGATACTAGATATAGAAAGGCAGCCCAGGTTAGGAGGTCACTTTTACCAGTATTTGATTAGTAACCGCCCTCTCCATGATTGTTGTTCGACGACGACAGCGCTCGCTTAGACTGATGAACTACTTATCTAGCTTACAAACTCGTTGTTCATACAAGTAGTGTGATTCGACGCTACATATCTAGAATACTAATATTAGTGAAAGACCTCAAGACAGAGAAAGTTTCTAGTTGGTTTTGATCACTGGTATTTGAAAGTCAAATAACTGCCTCGTTCAGCAAGATTTGCAAGATGAATTTATAAGTCTTCGTATTGGTTCTGGCTACCCAAACAGACGAAGGACGCAGCATGACATGCCCTACTCTTAGACCAGAACACCAGACAATATCCATTCTTCAAGGTACCTGATTCAAAATAACCTTAAAACCCCTCCCCAATCTTAAACCAGTTCCCCCTCTGTCTAGCCTTCGAGGCATCTAAACACTCTCAATCGGCACGCTCTTCTCACCCTCCACCTTCCCCGCACCCTTAATACTCGCCGCACCATCGCTGCCCACCTGCCCCTCGCCTTCCTCGCCAAAAATCACATCCGAGAACTCGCGTCTCAATTCAACATAATCATATGCAAACTCGCCAATCTGCGCTTCGTCTAATCCGAGTTCCTCCTCATCCGCACTGACTCTGAGCGAAAGACCGGGAATGAGGTTCATGAGGAAGAGGATGATGCAGGTGCCGAAGAAGGAGTACGAGAAGCCGGTCACGCAGTCGGCGAGCTGGTATGCGAGTTGGATGTAGTGCCCATTCAGCCAGCCGCCGGGGATCTCGGAGAAACCGTCGAGATGCGCTATGTAGTCGCTATTCAACCATTGGGTTAGCAAGATGATTAGGAGAGGGAAGGAAAAGGGACTTACGCAGCGAAGAAGGAGGTGAGAAGGTTGCCGACGATACCACCAACGCCATGCTCCCCGAAGATATCAAGCGCGTCATCAACACCAATGACATACTTCAGCTTGGTGGCATAATTGCAGCAGATCGCGCCCACGACACCGAAGACAACCGCCGACCAAGCGGGGACGAAACCAGATGCAGGAGTGATAGCCACGAGGCCGGAGATGGCGCCTGAGCAGAAGCCGACTGTGCTCCATTTCTTCTCAAGGCGGTAATCGAGAAGGACCCAAGTGACGCCGCCCACGGAAGCAGCGAGATGAGTTACCACGCAAGCCATGACCGCGCGCATGTTAGCAGCGAGTGCTGAGCCGCCGTTGAAGCCGAACCAACCGACCCAGAGGAAGACCGTGCCGAGCACGATATGCGTGACATTGTGCGGCCTATACGGGAGGCCTGAGACCTCGCTGTAGCCCTTGCGCTTGCCGAGCATAACGCTGTATGCGAGGGCAGCGGCGCCAGAGGAGATGTGCACGGGAGTTCCACCAGCGAAGTCGAGGCCGCCCATTTTGAAAGTCCAGCCAGCCGGGTTCCAGGTCCAGCATGCGATCGGGTCGTAGATTATGGTGGACCAGATGAACATGAAGACGATGCAGGGGAGCATGCGGCCTCTGTCTGCTGCAGCGCCGATGGCGAGGGCGGGACTATTCTCATGTCAGCCTTGCTCAACCATTTCTAAAATCATAGGAAGTATGATTGGAAGGGGGGATGGAGGGCAACGCACGTAATAGCAGCGAACATCCCCTGATAGATTGCAAACAGCAAATCTGGGATCTTCGGACTGCCCACACTGGGCGCCCCCAATACATTCCTAAACCCGATATTCTCAAGATCACCAATGAAAGAACCCGCCGTGTGCGAGAATGTGAGGGAGTAGCCCCAGAAGAACCACTGGAAGGAGACGACGCCGACAGACATGCAAGATAGCCAGATGAGCGAGAGAGCGGACTTGCGTCGTGCGAGGCCGGAGTAGAAGAATCCAACGCCGGGAATCATGAGAAGCACGAGGGCGGAGGAGGTGAGCATCCAGGCGATATCGCCGGACTGGGTTTGTTAGGAAAGAGTTTGGAGAGGGGGGATGGGGGTAGATGGTACCTCGTAGTAGATGTTGCAGTCCTCGGTGAGAGAATCACATCCTGTCATGGTGGTGCCATTGTAGGGGACAGCATAGATGGAAGACATGTTGGCGATTCGATGATGGTCACGCCACTTGCTTGAAGCAATTCAAAATACAATCTCGAGCGGGAGGGGAAAGCTTGTCCTCATATATGCAGACATAGAGGAAAACTCTGCTTCCACCCTTCCTTCCGGACGGTCTGGCCGAAACAAGGGCATCTGATAAGAAGGTGGAGAGTATGGGGGCAGCTCCATCTGACCCTCTCGATAGCTCCCAGGAAGAAAGCTTAGCAAGCTACTAATCCCCATTACAGAGCTCCATACTTGGCGCTCCATACTTGGCACGATAACCGTGATACACCGGGTCCTCATACTGGCCTGGGCTTCGTCTCCATACCATACGGTCTGCCTCTCCACTCGCTCCAACATAAGAATCTGACCAGCAGCAACGCTGGAAAGGCTTGAACAGTGGTCCCTCTCCCCATCTCATCCACTTGTGCAGAGAATAGACCAGAAAAATGAAAGAGCCAAGCAAAGAAGGCTGGATAACAGCCTTGGCCTTTTGGGGGTGAGACTTGGCCTTAATACACTTGGCTTCATGGGTCCAGAGCCATGGGCTTCCAAGTTTCTCATTGGCAAGGTGCTTCCAGACCATGCAAGCCCGTGGGAAGAAATATTTGTCTGCGCACACCAACAGCTCTTCAGCTGTGACAGCTGCAAGATAAGCAGTAAGAAAAGATTGTCAAAGATAAGGATTCGGGCGCATCGTCGTGTCGTTGGTTGAAAGGAGCCGCCAAGATCTGGTGGCTTTCCGTGCACCAGGTGGGCTGAGATGTGGTTGTCGTGCCGAGATATCCCTGAACCCTGGACGGTCCCGTACCGCCGTGCTCGCATTCGGGTCTTTTCTGGGCCGTGCAGAATGCGGCGGGACGATGCTGGCGTGGTCTGCGTGCCAGCGAGTCTGCACGTATGAAGTGTAGTAAGTGTGGAGAAGTGAAGCGAAAGATAACGAGGGAGCTAGGTTAATGTATTCCGTAGCGTAGTCCGTTCGCAGTAGTTCGTAGGGCAGTGCAAGCTTGTCACGGGCCTAGAATGGTCAATGCTGCTGAGAAAGATTCAGTTTTTGAGATAGCCTGCACGGGATGCCGGCATGCCTGACTCGGTGTTGGTCCAATCCTGAACCTGAAACATATTGAGATTGTGTGTTCTGGTTCCAATTAAAGACTCTGCGATAGCTGCAGCATTATTACTCCCTCCCGTTCTATGCCGCATGAGGAATCTCACGCGACATCCCTCCCTCCCTTCAGGAAAGCCTCTAAAATGTCTCGTCTCCTGTCTTCCACGACCCTCCTCTCCTTCTCCTTCACCGAGCTTCCCGGACCTCTAAAAATCACCCCCGTGAAAACCTCAGCGTAGGCTTTCTCGACAGCTTGTCTTCTCATCACCCCCGGATCGCTTGGTAGAGGTGGGGCTTTCCCCTTCCAACTCAGACTACGGCGCATTGTTTCGATGCTGCTCCTTGCGCTTCCCGCTACTTGCTCTTTCCAGCTGAACTTGGGGACTGGTGCGAGCTCGCTGGCGACTCGACACAGCATGCTGGTGAGAAAAACAAATGAGATGTTGTGGTTTGGTGCTGCTGAGAGAACATCGAGGACCCAGGTTTTGATTTCTTCTGGGTCGGTAAGTTGGTTGGGGCCGCGAGCCATGATGTCGTGTTCGAGGCTTGTCCATAATGATTCAGTAATTATACCATCTGTCAAGCTGCCAAGAAACAGAAGGAGGACCTCGGCCATAATTTCCAGTCTATCCCGCGACGGCAGCTCAGGAGGGAAAGAATCATTCAGGGTTTTGTCGGAGTCAAGTGCTTCTAATACAAATTGTTTCCGTGTATCTCTCGCAGATTTGTCTTGCAACGTCCATGAGTGCAAACTGAATGGCCAACCGGGAGCTTCACGAGGAAGGTGGGCGTTGTCCAGCATATTCGAGTCAGCAATGACTCGGTCGGTAAGCAGTTCAACAGCTTCGGTGAGCTTGAATAGCTCTCGTGGTGCAGACCAGCAGACCTCTCGGCCACGATTGACAGGACCACCCGAGCCGTGGCGAGGAGGACGCAGCGCTCTAACACCACCTTCAGGCACGCGAATCAGTTCGTCAATTGAGCGTCCGAGACAGGATTGCTGCCATGTCCCTCGAACAGGGATGAAGTGATCTCGACCATCTGTGACCCGCAAGACAAGGACATCGTCTAGCTGAGCTTTGCCTTGATTCAACTCTGTGACAAGCGAGATATCGTCGACGAATAGTTCCAAAGTTACATTGACAGCATCGCCAGGTTCCAAGGTGACTTCTCTCTTCAAGTCGTTCTTCGCCCGTTCATCTTCATCCTTTGCTGAGCCCACGAAATAGACCGAAAGCCAGGACGGCGCAATCCGATCATCTCCTGATACACTAGGTTTGTCCACGAATGCGAATGTTGTATGCACTGCACTTGTGTTGGCGATCGTGAGACTTCTGCTTTTCCTCTCTAGAAACGCGACGTGCCCAAAATAAACACCCTCGGCGCTACTTGATGATGCTCTCCTGTCAGAGGGCCCACCGATTTGTGGAGAATCTAGAGAAGAATCAACGACAACAGTTATTCCAGGTCTCCCTTCATTCTCAGCTCGGTCCAATTCCCGTGCGACTTCGTGTTGGATTTTCGACTTGAGTTCAGGAACAACTGCATCGTACTCGAGAGTGAAAACCGCATCCAAGGGTTTGTGATCTGATGACAACACCCGCTGATGCGAAGTGTAAAAATCCAGATGTATCCTATCCACAAACCCCTCCTTTGTGATGACAGCCTGCCCAGCATCATCATCACCCTCATCATATTCGTCGTATTCATTATTGGCAGAGTCCTCTGCACCGTCCTCATCTGGGTTGTAATCAAATAAAACGTCCTCGTCGTCCCCGGCATGATCGATTCCCCTGGCCTTCATCTCTTCATCCTTTAATCTCGCCAGTTCTTCTTCCTTCATCTTCCCGTCATATTCAAGCTTATCTCTTCGAGTCCGGAAAAGTATTCGATCGCACCAACTGGGGGCTCGTTTCTTCTCGCTGGAGTCAAACATACCCATACTTCCAACATCGTATTTGTAGGTCGGCAGAAACGTGATCGGTCCCTCCCGCCACCCCTCATGAAGAGCTTTCCTCTTTTTTTGAACATGCCGTAATTGATCATGTGGTAATAATGAATCCAGGGTAGCTTGAAGGGAAGCCGGGTCCTGGCTCGGGTCCTGAATAAAATCATCTGGATCTGGCAGATCAATCGAGGAAGCGTCACTTGTATTCGAACTGTTGGTTTTGGGCATATCCCCCTCCGAGTCAGAATCACTGTCCACACTTCGTATAACAATAGGTCCATCAGCGTCCCCTAATTCCCCATCGATCTTGTCCCTCGATTTACTCCCAACATCATATTCGCCCTTCGTATGCAGCATGAGAAGCCGTCGTATATCGTCACCGGGTAGCCCGTCTAACCTGAAATTTAAATCGCCGAACCAGAATGCAAAATCCTCCTCCCCGATGCCCTCTTGCGTATCATCCAAAACTCCGGCCCAGCTGATGGGCTCAAAATGCGTGCGTTGTAAAATTTGTGCTACATCCCAGCACCGACGATCTAAATGTGCCGGATCGTTCCCAGACGCCAAATGCGAGTTGACAAAAACAAGTCGAGTTGTCTCCCCAAGCACAATCCGAGTCGTGACAGCGCCCTTGTTCCCTAGATAGCCCATTATGCCCGTCCCTACACTGACTGTGCTTACGGAGCCGATTGTGGGGACGATCGTCGGAGATGCAAATATGAAGAGCAGGAGTCCAGAGAGCTGCTGCTCTGAAACCAGCACATAGCCGGGGGGTATTGAATCTGCCAACGCCTTTCTCCATTTCGCCGTCGGCTCTGGATCCGTGTATACCCTCCCGATGTATTCCCTCGCACTCGTGAGATCCACCACCTCCTGCAGTCCCAGAACGTAGATCCCAATCTCGTCTCCGCCGGGGATCGTGCCTTCATCGCCTCTAGGAATAGTGCTCTCTTTCTTCTTTCGCCGAGTTTCTTGTGCGCAAACACTCTCGATGTTATCTTGGCTCCCGTTATCACTGATCCCGTCTGCTATTTCCAGGCCAGCGAGTCTCTTGTCAATACCTTTCCCTTCTACGAACCAGCCCGCAAGATCTTTCTCTGTGCCGGGACATGCTGCCACGTTCCATGTCCCTATTTTGACTTTGATCTTCTGTGGTCGTGTGTACTCGGCTCGACGGGCGTGGACAGCTTTGGAGAGGGATTGAGGACTCGATGTTGGAGGGATATGTTCGAATTCTGCGGATGCTTTGTCAGTGGACGTGCGCGCACTCGAAGCCATGCTGTCTTGTGCTCTTCAACGGCCTAATCTGCGGTAAAAAAAATGTTTTGCGCCGACAAGGAACAAGAAGTTATTTCTGCATTTTTGGGCTCGGCACGCTTGTTTCTTGACTCGAATGACGTAGCAAGATGACTGAGAGGGCCGAGGAAATACAGTCCTCCAGCGACAAAAGTGGTATCAGTCCAGCATTATATAGTGAGTATGGATAATACAGCGACAGAAGTGAAACGTGGGTTGGAGAGAGAAGAGTGGAAGTAAAGGTCTCTTAGTTTGAGTTGTGGTGGGAGATTTGGGGGTGGGTTGATAGCAGCCCAATCCTTGCAAGACATCCAGGCTAGGCCGCTTGTGGAGACGTCGGTCAAGACTTCCATCTACTTCGACCTTCTCTTCCCATATCACCAAAGACATATATTCCCTGTTCTTCCCTAATACAGTAGATGTGGCACAAGATGACTCATACACAACTAAACGCCGAATATAATCACACAATTACCCCAGGGCCCAAGCCAGTCACAGCCTAAAGCTCCTCCCTCCCATCGGCCTCCTCAATCTTCACCTCCTGGACCTCCTCCGTCGTACTCACCAAGTCCTTCATTGAACCCGTACGCCCCCCATTCGGTAAATCCGAATCCAAATTACTACTATCAGTTTTGAGTTCTAGTATGCCTGTGACCGCGTCTGCAGACTCGAGGGTATACATCTTCCCCACAACCGGGTTGGTGTAGGAGCCTCCAAGGTTATACTTCGAGCCATCTTTGAGCGTGGTATTAACAACCCAGTAAGCTGCTCTTTTTAGCTTGTTGGAGAGTATTTAATTTTAGAGAAAGGGGAATGAGCGACAAACCCAGGGTGTGTTGGCCCATTGACGAACTCCACCATGCCATGTTGACTTGTTTTTGCTCCAGCAGCAGGCAACATAGCAGACAAGTTATACAAGTATGTTGTGCCGGTGTCGTACTGTTGTGTCATGCTAAGGTCCGTCATATTCAATAACCACAAACTTCGGCTCTCAGTGTCGCCCCCAGCCCGAAGTGGGACTTCCCAGTCTGTAGTCAGCACACCAGTTCATCTGCCTTGAGAGATACAGGCAGCATTATAATACAAGCAGGCCTCATGCCGAGGACAGTTGTGCCTTCCGTGATGCTGAAAGATGAACAGTTACAGGTGCTCTCGAGCGGGCCGTAGCGGCCATGCGCCCCGCCACGAAGCGAAGCGCAACCCCTGCCCCCTGAAAGCAAGAGATCGTCTTAATTTTCAACGAGAAAATCAGTGGTAAAGTTGAACAAAAGGTGAACGACTTTTAGGGGGATCGCAAGTTTCCGGTGGGTGTTAAAGGATACTTGTAGTGCTCTCTAAGCGGAACTTGGGCACAAATGTTGGAGTAGTTCTCTACCTAGGAGTAACTTGAAGCGCCTTGCCCCATCTTTAGCCTCCAGACATCCCTGCCATCCCTCTCCTCTCATTCGCTAACCTGTGTGACGGGACTCCTCGTCAGCACTAAGAGCTCCCCCTACCTTATGTCCCACTTCAGCCTCGTCCCTCTCTTCCACCACAACATATTAATACACTTCACATCCTTTCACCATGTCTCCTCTCACCAAGCAAACTTCGACGAGAATTCTCTGTAATGAGAAAAAGCACCCATCATGGAAGAAAAACCAACCATAGTAATGGTACCTGGCGCCTGGCACAGAGCCTCAACCTACTCCTCCGTCTCTTCGATCCTGAACACACACGGCTACCCCACAATCTGTCTCGACCTCCCCTTCGCAGGCGCAACCCCGCCACACACCTCTTTTGACCACGACGTCTCTACCATTCGAGAATGCCTCACTTCCCTCGTCTCGTCAAACAAAGACATTGTCCTAGTCGCCTGGTCCTACGGCGGCTTTCCCTCGGGCGAAGCACCCAAAGGTCTCAGTAATAGAGAGCGTATAACACAAGGATTAAAAGGAGGCGTGATCCGATTTGTGGTCACCAACGGGGTAGCGATGCCAGCGGGGCGTCAGCCGCACGCTCCTGGAGAATATAGAAGCATGCCCGAGTGGATTGAGAAAGATATATCTGTAGTTTCCCCTCCCTCTTCCCCTCCCCGCTTCCCTAGCCTTTCCGTCCCATGTCAATGTCCGGCTCTGATAGTTATGCATAGAACAACATCGGCACCATCCCCCCTTCAACAGCACAACAGATCTTCTACCACGACCTCCCCGCCTCCCAAGCAGAAGAACTATCAGCTAGGCTCGTGCACCAAAGTCTCGGGCTCTTCTTCAGCACCTCGACATATGCAGCATTCACGGATATCCCGTCAACATTCCTCAGTAGCGGCAATGACCGGACGCCGTTTGGCAGCTGAATGAAGTGATGATAAAGCTGTGTCAACAAACGCCGCCGAGTGCTTTTGATGTGGTGGAGCATTGCAAGGATGCGGGGCATTGCGTGGTGGCTAATTATCCCGAGTGGACGGCTGACGCACTCAGGCGAGCGGCTGGAGAGAAGTTTTGAATTGGAGGTGGAGAGTAAGTTCGAGGCGAAAGTATGAAGATGAATAAATGCATTATGCAAACTAAATTTGATATCAAAACCTTGGTCTCCTTTTCCTCATAGATTGAAATGATGAATAATGCCGTTGACACATCTCGAAAACACAATTAACACCTCCCTGGCTGAAAACCACTCACTCAATTACAACCACTTCTTTCCCTTTTCCTTTCCCAAATATGCTTTCATTTTCCCCCAGTGCCTCAACCCCCAGTCTATCCATTCTAGGCGTCGCCGCGTCCCTTCCAACAAGCCCCATGATCCCATCAATCATGCCCTCAACCCCTCTCTCCCAACTCCTCTGCTCCTCCAGGAACCCCAACCAAACAGCCACCACCTCCCCCCAGCAAACCTCGAAGCCCGCCTCATCGCCATCCTCCCTACACACCCTCGCGACCCCCAACAGATCCTCCAACCGTCCCAGCCCCATTGTGAAACTCGCTAGTCCGCGATAATGCCCCTGTATCTTCCTTACCATGTTTTCTAGTTTCCAATACGCGTCGAATACTTTTGACGCCCCTGCCGGCATCGCCGGCCACTCCGATTTAAGATCCTCTGTCCAGGAGGCTAGAAACGCAAGAAGATTCGCGTCGTCGGGCCAGGACGAAAAGTTCCCAAGCGTGGGTAAGATATCAATTTCAGGCCCCGCTTGATAGGTCATGATTTTCACCGCTGAGACTTCTGGTTTGACGATATTTGCAAGACGGCGGAACGGGCGGAGGAGAAATTGCGATGCGTAGATGGCTTCAGAACGTTGAGAGTAAGTGTCGAAAAACTTGATGCGGATGGAGAGGGTGGAGATGGGGTGGGTGAGGAGGAGGAGACGCCCGATGAGGGAGTGCGTGAGGTCGCTGTGGGTGTAGAGTCGTGTGGCGGCGAGGTGTGGCGGAAGTGGGTAGGGGGTGTTTATTTGGTTGGTCGTGGGGAAGATGAGGGTAATATAGAAGTGATGAATTAGGTTGAAGTAGTGGGCGGGCAGGGGGCAGTCCCAGACAGGTCCCGAGGGTGTGGCGGTGTATGGGTTGGGATAGTGGATGAACGGCTGTGTTGGGGGGTGGCCTGGTGATGGTGGGGGTGGGGGGAGAGGAGTGATGGAAGACGATCCGCTGTGGACGGGCACGCCGGCTGCTCTTGCCATGAGGAGGCGTTTCTTGTTCTGTTGCTCGAGAAGCATGAGCTGCATTTGGTAATCTTGCAGTTGGTGATTGCCTCCAGCTCCAGCTCCATTACCGAGCCCTGCATTGAAGGCGGGATGAGTAATGAAGCCGTTCGGAGCCATAATAGGAGGGTTGTAGAGGTTTGCACAGTATCCACCCGGGTTAGATTTGCTGCTCATGCTCAACCCATTTGCGGAAATCTCGATGTTGAAGGAGCCAGTGCCGTATAGGAGGCTCGTAGCTTCATCGTGGATCTGGCGGTTGACTCGGAGGATTTCCATGTGTGTATGCTCGCCACTTTGTCTCAAGCAAGTGCCATTACGTCGTGCGGGTATGCGTACATCTGGAAGTAACAGGCGATAGATGCGGAGCCGCATCTCCATGGGAACCTTAAAGAAATAGCAGGTCCTGGGAACATCTTGATGGTCCGAGCATATCTGGAACATATGAGGCCTCCATTCGCAAAGTTGACCACACTCGTAACCACAGGGAAGTTGTGCCTTGCAAAATGTCGCCGTCTTCACTTGATCTCGATGTATCCTGCACATCGGTAAGGTCCCGGGCATAGGAGCCTCCGTCGCCTTATTGCCGCAGGAATCGCCTCTCCTCAAGTATCCTGAGCATGACTTCGTTCTCTGATTGTCGTGCAGAGCGCAGTTCAAGACATGAGAATAGGCGAATTCCCCGTGGACTCCAGGCTGGTATATTGGCGGTGAAGCGTCTATCATTGTGCTTGTAACAAAGTCTTGAAAAATTGAGGACCGATAAATATCCAGCAAAAGTTGTTGCAAGCTTTTATAAGTGTTCCCAACAGCCTAGCTGCCTAGGGTTGCCCAAGTTCGCCTCGTCTGGTTGATGCTGTCGCCTGCCCAGTGCGCCCCAACTTGCGCAGAGGAACGAGGAACGATTGATGCGGCGACCAGTTCGCCAGAAAAAAGAGAGTGGCCGCCCAATCAATCAATTCTTTCGCGCTTAGGATGGAAGGATTCTCCGATTCGAAGAGTTCGTTCAGATGACCTGAGGAAGGCGGGCGTGGAGTTGCGCTGCACTGCAGGGTCGTCTCGGAGTATCACAGGGGCATGAAACCGTCGGTCTAATTGAGGCTCGTATCTCGGAGTCAAATAGACGGGTTTGCAGGAGAACGGCAGCCCAAAAATCAAGGGACTGCCGTCGCTTTAATACCCCACCTCGCAGCCAACACCCCTCGGGCTGGTCGCACAATTACGAAGAATTGCCAGATGCTCTATGGCGGGGTTTCGCGATTTAGTTTCCAGAAAGGATTGTTGCATGGTAAGGCGTCGCTGTGTAACCAGTCTGGTGACCTATCGCTTCTCGTAATCCCGCGTAAATAGTTGGATCATGCCAATTCCTACATTGGGTAAGTGGAGAGGGAGAAGCTATTGTGTGGAGTCCTGTGGTTGTGTTGGCTTTCCGAATGTGGGGATCGGAGGAAGAAGGTACATTACTGACAGAAGGAACAATGTTAGGATAAGACGTGAAAAAAGAAACGATGTTCAGAGACATGCGAGGACGCCACGGATACCCAAGCAGCATATTGGAGGAGAAATGCCGGCTATTGCTTCTTGCTGTCGCACAGCCTGCACAGCTCGGGATTAGACGCCACAATCGCCAGCAACCTACTCCTCGGCTGCGAAGATTGTACCAGCCTGACTCCAGCTTTGTCGTCTGCTTGACCCTCATTCGGATCTCGTACTGATCCATCGCCCTCTTTGGAGGGACGACATATGCACCCCTGTAGCAGCGAGTTTCCACCTATCGTGCCGCTTGTTCAACGATGCCCAAACAGTTCAGTCAGACTCAACCGTCTCCCCATGGGTTTGGACTCCCCCGCCGCCTCTCCCATCATGCCTCCACCTCCATACCCCTCATCCCCAAAATTCTCCACCATGCCCTCCATGCCCTCCCCAGACTCCCTCTCCCTCATAGCCATCTCCCAATGACTCTTCACCGCCAGACAAACCCTCTCCTTCGCATCACCATCAGCCGTCATAAAGAGCCCCAATATCTTCTCCTGCTCCTTCGTCTCCTGCACAAACCCATTCCCACTCTCCCGACTCCTGAACTTCAACAGCAGAAACTCATCCGATATCTCCACATTCTGAAGCTCTTCTGAAAAGACGATCAAGTTCTCCAGACCCTTCCTGTTCAAAACCACAACGCAGTGCCGCGGTGATCCGGTGATAGGAGATGGTGTGAGCTCGCAGACGAACAATGTGCCTTCGATACCGGTCCTCTCCCATTCGCTGGTTGTGTTGCTGAGGGTGTAGATGTATGCTGAAGCGGCGATCTCGAGGATTTCAGAGAGCGAGGGCACGTAACGTTTTATGACAGAGTGGTTGATCTCTTCGCGGGTGCGTAGAGTGCCTGGGGCGGTGTATTGGGCTTCGGAGTCGTAGTCTGAGACGAGAGGGGCCTGGGAGGAGCTCGAGGCGTGGTTGCGGGTTCGTGTCTTGCGGGGCGTCATTGTGGAGGAGGTTGGTGGAGATCTGTGATCGTGGAGAATCGAGTCACTCGCGGTGGAATTGAGTCCGTAGTAGAAGCTGCACGCGCAGGGCTACTTCTCTTATTCGATCGCGTAGAATCGTGTGTTGTGTGGTGTGATAATGAGTGCGTGGTTGATGATTATTGATGTTGTTTGGGGAAGGAAGGCCGCGAAGTTTGAGAATGTCAGCCTCGCCTCGCGTCCACAGGATCGAGATAGACCCAACACAATGGCGGAATATTTCTTTTATTTTTTAGTCTCCTAATATTTCTAATGCCTTGAAGAGTTTAACATCAGATATCTCAGTTGTTGTGCTTCCTTCTTTTCTGAAATTACGTTGAAGCTCTACCGCAGTGACCACTTCAGATATAGAGGGGGGGACAAAAAGTCGGCAAAACCATTGTGACAGGACGGAAAGACGTGCAACAAAAAATCCAGCTCCCGAGTATTACCCGAGAGCCCCTGCAACCACGTGCCCCCCTCACATCCTCACATGCTCCCTCCATCCAAAATCAAATCCACAGCTCACTCTCCCAGGGCATACACAACCGCCTGAATCGGACAGCTGATTGAAGTATGTCTGGCACTCGCGTCTATGGCTCTCAGCCATTGCACCCCCTCGACTCTGAACTCGGTATCAACGACTTTGCCCATATTCGCTGTAACCTTACCCGCTGGATGCTGGAGGGTCATTGTCGCTGCATTCAGTCTCTCATCGATTTCCGCATCACTACTCTCTTCACGTATCATCTTCAAACCTGGTGGTACGGCTTCCTCGGTAAAGGGGTCTACGACAGGAGAGGTGTTCATGAATTTGGCAAATGTTGGGACCGCAGTGCGGAGCCTGTATTGATCGGAAGCCGTGGCATAGTGATTATGGTCAATCGCCGGTTGGTCACTGATATCTGCTGATTTCAATGTTATGGCCCCTCTCGAAATAGGTAGCAGGATCAGTGCATAGGTCCTGACGAGCGTTTCGTCGAGCGGGACACCGATATAAAGCATCAGCATGCCAAGATGGTATCTTGCTCCTCTCAGAAGTCCCTCCTTCTCCCGGAGTAAAACCCCTGAATCACGAGCTAGTGCCGTTTTGAGTTCCTCGGGATCAATAGAATCCGTGGTGTGCCAGTCCAATGGGCTCCCGGTCGTGAACGCTGCAGCATTAAAAGCAGGACTCCGAATAGAAGCATCGGGTGCAGGGGATCGAAGTTTCCGTTGCTGAGGAAGGGCCAGGTGGTCCCAGAGGTTCTCTCCTACTTCTGTGGAGACAAACATTTACTTAATTCCATGTTATTGGACTTCCTCTACTGGAATGCTGCCGGAAAGCATGAGGAGTTGCGGCGTCCTGATGGACCTAGCTGAGAGGATGACTCCGGTTTTGCGGATGGCATTTGGTCGGGAGCAAGTTCGACGCCCGTTACCACTTTCGTACCATCTGGGAGGGTAGAGATGAGGATGCGTTTGACAATTGTCGAGTTCATAACTTCCATACCGTTGAGAGGGTATACAGCGCTAGCAATTACTCCTGTCCTTGAGTGCGGGCTTCGACAACTTCGGCGAGGCCGGGAGGCAAGCCGCTGTTAATGTCAGTTGCTTAGTAGACGCCAAGACTTGTCCACGCTCCTTTGCGAAGTTCTCCTCAAGTGTAATTGCATCCGGAGGCACTAACCGAGGCAGTGTGAACTTCCCCATTGTACCTGTGATTCTTCAACAGTGAGGAATCCAAGGGAGAGAAGGGGTGTTGCGTTTTACGAAAATGGAAGAGGAAGCCAGACCAGCTCCAGTTGTCATCATCGGCCATTTCAGCCCATGCGTCATAGTCCTTCTGATCTCCTCGTGTCCAAAGTCCTACTATCAAATCAGTCATCATCTCAGTCAGGTCTGAAAGGACATCATGCATACTACAATTTATCCCCGACCCACTACCATTTCCTTGCCAGCCCTAGCGTACACTTTAAACCTATCAAGAAGGTTCTACAGCGCAGTCTCATACTTCCGAGCTAATTCAGGCCCTATCAAAAGGTGGGTTTTAGCAGGTGAAGCGGCGGCTTCTGCTAAACCTGTTTTGCTGGAGTCAGGCCCGGCTTTGATGAGGAATTGAGAGTGAGGGCCACGTTCATGGAGACGGGAGGCGATGACCGTGCCGCTGATTCCTGCTCCGATGAAGAAGAAGTCGAAGGTTGAAATGGGAGTCTCGTTTATTGAGTGAGGTGAAAAGGCTTGGATTTTTGGAGTTGGAGGGGAGTTTGGTTCATTGAACCGGCGGTATTTGCGATATTCAACTGCTTAACCACCATTTCCTCAAATCGATCAAGGATGTAGGACTGATTGACAAATGGCTTTTCCTTGAGTCAATTGAATGGGTCGTCCATTCGTACTCGCAGTTACGGCAATTAGTCTCGAGCGGGCGGCGGCGCATCAGTGCTGACGGTTACTGCTATACTTCGGACTCTCCTCTGGCACCCAGAGAAGACTACGAATCAACTCCAGCCATTGGCTTGCCAGTAAGAGCTGCGAGGAGATATTGTTTGGATTTGAAGATGGAGATGGAGAGTGAGGTACGGAATGTGCCATCGGCCGTGTCTGCCAAGACTTCCGTTAGACGAAGTTACTAAAATGGTGATTATATAATTTGCCTCAAATTGAGCAGAGCATCGATATATGAGTAGTCTCTGAGAACTTATTTTACCTGGGAGAGAAATTGTAATCTCACTGATATATTTGTATCCTATATCACAAAGTTATAGTTTACATTCAAGCCCACGTGACCCCGTCCCTTTTCTCGCCTGCAGTAAACGATACCCATATGTCCCTTTTCTAAAGCTCTAAGTACTCCGACACTGATCAAACTGCTGTGTTGGTGTACTTCCCTGTCTACTTGATGAACCAGCGCCGCCATTTGAATTAATCTGCGCACTTGAATCGGTGCTGTATCCGACATCCCTATTATCGAACTGGCTCTTTGCATCCGCCATTGCTTTCTCTCTTCTCTTCTTCGCATTTTCTGCGCTTTCTAATGAAGGCAATGTTAGGTCAAAACCCTGGAGGATCGTGCCAAGTGCGAGGGGTTCAACACGTGAAGTCATACCCTTGTCGCGTTGACAGACCAAAGGCAACAATGATCTGTCCACGACATACACTTTATTTACGCTCGAGAACTCGTTTCCCAGGATACCTCATAAGGTAGGCCTTTTACAACATAGAATGTCATCGCCCATCTCCTCTCTTTGCGTTTCGGGCTTCGGAACTTGAACTCTGTCTGGCCCATGACGTCAACTGTTTCTCCGTTTCCTACGGTGGATGTCATGGGCTTTTCGCACTTGCCCATAGCTCGATCCAACGCTTCAAAGTGCTCGAAAGAGATTAAGTTGGGTTCTGTCCCAGTGTCTAGCTTCACCCGTGTGGAAGCGGTTAGAACATTAGCTACATAAAGCTGAATTTCTCGAGGGTCATTCGCGGCAACCTGTATCCTGTCATAGTGATGAAGGTTGATTGTGCAACGAATAATCCTACCTCTTCACCCTTGTCCCGAATTGTTGGGGATACCCAGTTCCTTGCACGCTCACTGCTAACTGACTTGCTTCGAAAGGGATTGGGAAGGGCAAGAGTCGCAACACGCGTTCGGTCTCCGGGTTGCGTTTTTCTTCTTCAAGAAATTCCT
Source organism: Hyaloscypha sp. PMI_1271 (assembly GCA_021399465.1). Lineage (NCBI taxonomy): Eukaryota > Fungi > Ascomycota > Leotiomycetes > Helotiales > Hyaloscyphaceae > Hyaloscypha > Hyaloscypha sp. PMI_1271. Next base: position 133,661 of record JAJTUS010000054.1, read on the forward strand.
CCCCTTAAAGATAAAAAAGTAAGCTTCAATTAAACAGAGAGCCGCATGACACGCCAATCCAAATACAGAGACGACATGTTGGTCCGTTCGTACCATCCTCTTATGGCCACAGGTGGTACAAAGCACTGTGGCCAAGTATTTCCATATAGCAAATTTGTAAGGAGGTACTGTGCGTAGTACTTCTAGCTCGCTTGTGTGGGCATTGTGCATGCCCGCAAATTTGGCGAGAAGGCCCAGATTTAGGCCAGGCTGCAGTTAGCACACGTGTTTAGCGAGTCCGTACTTAGTAGATATATCTTGCTTCCTCCTGAACCTCACTTCTTTGTAATGTTCCATGACTTATCAATCGTCCAGCCATGGCAGCCATGGAGAAAATCGATGACGCTGAGAATGAAGCACGCATGCAGAGGGGCGAGCTTTATTATGCCTTCACCCCCGCCCTGATCGCCCAACGGGAGCGGTGTAAAAAGGCTTGCCATAGGCTCAACCAAGAGACTGGAGATGCCTCTCGAAGGAGACGCCTTGAGCTTTGGAAGGAGTGAGTCCGCCCTTGAATAATTCAGATTACCCTCTGACCCTTTGCAGTATCGCCAATGACGAGTCTCCACACCCACCGCAGGCAGCCACTCAAGAGGAAGACGACATTCTACTCCAGGATGAATCATACGTTGAGGGTCCTATCAAGTGTGATTACGGCTACAACGTAATGTACCACTCACTCCTCCCGGGCCCTTGCTCCAGAGGTCCATCTGAATTGACTCTCATAGACTCGGGAAAGGAGTTTTTGTCAACTACAATTGCACATTCATTGACACCTCTCCTATTACAATCGGAGCCAGGACTCTTGTCGCACCAAACTGCTCCTTTTACTCGGGCACCCATCCTCTCGATCCATTTCTTCGCAACAGCACTAAAGGTCCTGAATATGGAGCTCCCATCACGATTGGCGAGGATTGTTGGATCGGAGGGAATGCTATTGTGTTGCCTGGGGTCACGATTGGGAGAGGAGTGACGGTTGGTGCCGGGAGTGTGGTGACGAAGAATGTAGAGGACTTTTGTGTTGTTGCTGGGAATCCGGCGAGGGCTATCAGGAGGATCCAGCCCGAAGCTCCGGACCCAAGATTGAGCATACCTTACAATACGAGTGGATGTGTAGTAGCTGGTCCCAGTTCGCGAAGTTTGGAGTGATTGTTAAAAGCAGAGCCAGTGGAGTATAGGCAATAACATTCACGGAGAGCGTTTTGTTAGTGTAAGTACTTTCCCCTTTTAATGTTGGTCCCGTGCAGTGACCCTCTCAGCGCCGAAACACAGCGATTCACAAGTGCAGAGGGAGAATATTGGTCGTCTCCGAAGTGAAAGAAAATCCAATCACAATAGGTAGGTATCAAGGACATCATTCTCATGATCTCACCGTATGACTAATAGGTACCTACCGAGAACAATGCCCCCCTCAAACTCAATCATTTCAATAACCCCAGCCCACCATTGCTTAGAAGTCACTCATCACATTGCCCCCCTCCCGGCTGTTTCAATATCGGCCTGCCGTCCAGTAAATTATACAAGATGGGGCGATTTGCACGTAAATCCTGACATCGCCGGTGTTGGAGTGAGTGACCTATTGCTTCTTTCTAATAAACCTCATCCGACCACAGCTAATAGCTGCTTTTGTGGCATCTGCTCACCTAACACTCATCATTGTCACTATTTACTACCTCCTTCATCATCAGCCAACGGCTAGCCCTGCAGACCAAGTCCTTGTTTTATCTTTGGAAATTCTGCTTCAACGGAGATTTGAAACCGCTTGCCCACTGGACTGGTGCAATCGAAGATGCTACCCTTATTTTCAGTGACCAGCAGTTCGTGGCAGGATTGGCATTCTTGTCATTGGATATTTGCTCATTGGCTGTGTACTATTGGCAGATCGTAGTCTATCTCGGATGGTTCTCGCCTCTTATTCACCTCTCAACTCTTACCGCACAGCGAAACTTCTTCCACAGCCAGCAAACCCTGCATATTGTTCATGGGTTGCACCATAGTGCTTCTTACCAATTCCCTCCTACCTACTGGATATGTTTCAGGCAACACAGCAATATATTAAATAAAGGGTGTTGGGTAAACAAGAACATCGCTATACAAAACATGGTTGGCGCATGGTGATGGGTTTGGTCAGTTAGAGTTTTTCAACAGAGCATTGATTCTGCTCTCTGTGCTTTATTTGATCTCCAGCTAGCGGACTATCCTAAGGTAGGTAGTCATCGACTCTTCCGCGGAAAAGGGGAGGTTCTCCAAGCGAGCCCCTTTCGCTTCGGCAAGCCTAGTGCCCAAAATTACCGATGCATCGCCCCACGGCGGTATATTCTAGAACGATACTCACATAATATTTTCAATTCTCCAATTCTCTTTCTCCTCCCACAACGCAATTGCACAGCATGACCTTCCTTCTTTAAGTTTCGAGAAACATGTCAACATGCTCGAAAGTGATGCCCATTTTCCTGTTCGGGTGGCAGTCAGCAATGCCATACTGCGGGTACCTACCTGCATTGGGAACAATGTTGCGACCCGTCGCTTACACGTACTTGGGCTGATCGCATGAAGTTGCAGCGCCACATGAACCTCAGCATGCAGCCCACTCTAAAGCCGAAGTCGTTGTACAGCGTCAACCCCGTTCCAGCGGCGACTGCTACGGCCGGCATCTCTGGGATCGGGTGCGATGAATACGAGTGGCGCTCCAAGTCCAAAGCAATTCAAGGCCCCCATCGGTCCAAAGAGATCGCGGAAATCACGGCCAGGGAAGAAAACAAGACCCAAGCCACCGAAAGAGGCTGTCGACCCGAAACTCCCGGCCAGTCCTCGTCCCAAAGCAGTATGTCCCTATACGCCGAGCACTGAACTGGAAGACTTTCACCTGCGGTCCCTGATAAACCACTGCAAGCTTCCCCCCGCCTACGAGTGTGGTTGTACAAGGCTGACAAATCCAGTAGATGTCACCTTCATTACCGCTGCTACCCTAACGAACGTCGGCCCCCGTTTTGAGTGGTATGGTCTGGCAGTCCGAGACGAGGCGTTCTTCCACGCCCTCATCTCTGATACCTGTGCGCATTACACATACATGACTGGTCTGGAACTGCCGTATAAATGGATATTTTTCCGGCACCGAGGCGAGGCTATCCGAGTAGTCAACCAAAGAATTGCCCAAGGACGATTTGACGAAGGGACGATAAATGCGATTATAATATTTGCTCACCAAGATGTGGGTAGACAGCCAGATTGCCTATCACAGAAGGCTGATGGTTTTGTAGAGTTTTGAGGACCATCCGCAAGAGTCCAAGAAGCATATGGATGGCCTCGTCCAACTCGTTCGAGCAGCAGGTGGACTGCAGTCTCCAGATTTCAGCGAGAAAACTCGGCGGCATTTGTTCTTGTAAGTCGAATTTCACGATATGCCTCTGGCCACAAACTGACGGGTGTAATAAGTGTGGACCTTGCCGCCGCTATAATTGCGAATACCAAGCCGCATTTTTCACCAACGATGGACTTGACGAATCTAGAGCTATATTTCCGGAAACCGAGTCCTGCTGCCCTATCACACATAAGCTCATTTGGAGCACGGCTTTACAACTTCACTGGATCACCACTGTCTGATCAAGCTGCGAGAGTATTGTGGGGGCTTCGAAGTATTTCTGAGCTGGTGGCAGCATTCAGAGAAAACAGTGCCACCCCCGACACAGCCTCTGCTTCTGACATACAGTTTACCGATCGAGTGGAAGTCCTGGAACGGCTGGTCCATCAATTATGGTTTGTTGAGGACCCTGCAACGCCGCAGCATATCATCTTCCAGACCTTTGGGTTCACATGTTTAATCTACATCTACACAGCATTACGAGATCTACCTATGGGATTGGATATGAACAAGATGCTGGCGAGGAAAGTTAGGATGGCTTTGGAGACTTGTGCAGAACTCAACGTACTTCTTGCAACCTTCCCGGATCTCCTGCTCTGGGAGATGCTCCTCTGTGGACGAGCGGCCAGCCCCAGGGATAAGCCATTCTTGGCTCAACAGACCACGAAGATATTGATGGTGAGGAAGTTGGAGGATGCGAGAGATATCCTTGCGGCATCAGATACATTCCTCTGGCCTGAAAGGGGGGCGCTAGCTCCTCTCGTTGCAGTCGGTCCCATCCATACGTCCGGTTCGGTGATCGAAATTGAGGACTCATGAATTATTTTCAACTTTTCGATGACACGAATCGAGGAAATTTAGGAAATTTCTGTGGCTCATGTCTCAGTGCACTAGTGTACATTCAAGTATATCTTGATTGACATGGGACGTCACTTTCACGACATCGGTCGTGCTTTCTCCCTTCGAATAGTATTCGTGCGCCAACTTCCTCGGACTTCATGGGTGGGAAGTTGCGAATGGGCGAGACACTTTTCAACTTGTTTCTCTGTGCTTGATGGCCATCGCCATCAACACATCATCAACACCCACCAGCCTTTCGACATACTTATTATCAGAGTTAACGCAACTATTAATGCGCCTTCCCCCGAAGTCAACATCACAATGGGTTCCGGTTTCACAATCCAACAGCTCCTCGCGATGCTTCCGTCTACTCCACAAGAAACGCCAGCCTCCATAACTCCTCTCCATCTCTCGGATCGGGAATATTGTCTCGGCTGCCAAGTATTCGTGGCCAGCACTGCTCAGTGCCGGCATTGCAAAGGCCCTTATTGCAGTAAGTTTCGAATGTCATGCATCTCCAATCTCGTTTCATTGTCTTCCCATTTCCTGGAACATTGAGCTGAGAGTATCCTCACAGGTGACCGTTGCAAGAAGCAAGACAGCCAAGTCCATGCCTGCGAATTCAACTACACTGTTGAAGTTTCCATTCGCAATGTGCCAGGGATCGGTCGAACATTGTCCATCCCGTACACGACGACGTTCGAAGAGCTGCACCAGGCCTTACAAATAGCGTTCTCATGGCGTCCCACGACCGATTACGAGTTCGCCATTGGCAGGCTGCTAATTACTTCTCGCGACCGAATGGCAAGATTGATGTTGACGGAGGAGAATGCATATTTTAAAGAGCTCAAGGACGGCAGGACGACGTATATTGTCGAAGGCATGACGCACACATTTGCAGATAGGAAGATCATAGGTTACTTGAGCGACGTCTCATCTACTCTCGTCCACAAGATCAAAATTCAAGTCTGGAATCCTCCAAAACACTTCACAGCTTTCCAGATTTCAACAGAGATCCGGTGCGTTCGTGGTCACGGACACTCATTTGCGCAGGGATTTACCCGTGATGAATGGGATAAGCTGAAGATAGCCTACAATAAGGAGATTCCCACTATGTAAGTTGCTGTCTCGATATTTCTAGTGATCAAGCTGATTATTGTAGAACGGAAAAGGCTCTCATTGAGAACTGCGAGCTTTTCTGTCCGAATGCAGATCAATATGGGTTAAGTGGCAGCAGGGTCAATGAATTTGACATCGACGCTGTGAACGCTAGACTGAAAAAGTTGCCAATTGGCCTAACTACTTTTCCAGATCACTTCCGAAGAATCTGGCTAGGGCCAGAGGAAGAGCAGCTGAGTCTCCTAGAACAGGCATTCAAAGAACTCTCCCTCGATTGTCTTGATGAGTAACCAATTCTCCTTGAACAAGCTTCGAGAAACTCCCTCCGATTGTCTTGATGAGTAACCAATACTCCTTGAACAAGCTTCGAGAAACTCCCTCCGATTGTCTCGGCGCATATATGGGCAATAGAGACTACAGCATACCACGAGCCGGAAGAGCCCAGTCTCCTGAAACAGCCTTTCAGCGACTCTTATTCGATTGTCTTATATCGTAGACAGAAGACATAATACAGCGTACCATTAATTCTACCCCATGTCCATTTTATCGTGGATGTTCGTGAATATTGCACAAGAAATCAACGTGCGCACACTTTTGTTCTATCCATATCCTCCATTTCCCATCACAAGGCATTCAAGATATCCTCGTGTCCAAAAAGCTCCCTCATCTGCCGAACCAACGCTTCCTCCTTCTCCTTCCTCCTTTGCCTATCAATGACGACCTCTTCCATCCGCGCACCCAAACTCTCCTCCTGCGGTCCAAGAACCCGCCATCTCGGAGCCACCAATCCACACTCCGCTTCCACGCTCCTCACAACCCTCTCCACCTTCTCCTCCAAGCTCTCCTCCTCCCAACAATTGAATCCCAGCCCATCATCCGCATAGCACACGCCCTCCATTTGACTCCTCTCCCACTCGTGCTCCTCTATCCTCACATCAGCCTCCACACCCTCCGCCTCCCCCTCGAAAGCACCCAAGGCATCCTCCCCCCTCTCCACAAAAAGCACCTCTTCAACCCCGACAAACTTCCCCAAGACCCTCTCCCAAAAGAGCCTCAACCGCATCTCCGAGACGCCCTTCGCGGTCCCCGCCGGAGACGTGAATAATCCCTTTTGAACCGCTAACCGCGTCACTTGTCCGAAGCCAGAGGCGCCAGGGTGCACCATCATGCACGCATTCACGAAATCCTGCAACCCATCTTGTCCACCTCCACATCCATTCCCATTCCCGCCGCCGTGCTCGTCGTTCCTCTTCCGCCCGAAGAACAGCACATCGCCCCTCGCGGCCGAGAAGTAGATCTTGCTCGGCAGGGAGCCTGGCCGTGCGCCGGGCCACGCGATCCCGCCGCTGAGGCCGAAGGCGAGCGAGTAGTGCTGCAGGGCGAGCGTGCGGCTTTCGTGGTTGATGTGGAGGGTTATGGAGAGGGCGGCGGGCGAGGTGCAACCCCGGTGCGACTTGGGGGTTGATGGAGCGAGGGGCGCGGTCGAGGATTGGTAGGTGAGGGGCACGAGGCGCGGGGACGGCAGGGTGAGGTGCCAGATTTTGAGGCGGAGTTCGGGGGGGAGGGAGGTGAAGAGTGGGAATGTTGAAGTTGAAGTTGATGGTGGTGGTTTTGGTTGTTTTGGTGCTGATGTTAGCGGAAATGAGGTTGGTTGTGGGGATGCGAGTGAATGTGAGGTCGGAATAGAGTTTGCATATGAAGGTGAGGGGTAGGGGGCATCGCCGCCAAGCAAGAGGGTACCGGAACTGTACGACGGAGCCATCGTTGCATCAAGTCAGACGATGGCAGGTTACGTGCAGACGAGAGGTGCAAGACGTATGGATATCGCAGCGAGTGTAACCGTGTAACGAGACGAGCAAACCCGAGGACCTGGGTCCAACGGCTCGCAGGGAAGAGGGGCAGACAGACATATAGGATCTGCAGACTTGACTTCCACATCAAATAACCCCTGCCCTCCCTGTGATCATTCATCACATATTTTTAGGAGCAGAAGGGGTTCAGGATTGGCAGAACCCAGGGGTTCGGACTGACCGAGACCGTGGATTCTGCCCTCCACTTCCTCCACCTCCTCCCCTTCCTCTCCGGCAAGGCGAGTTGCGGGGGTTTGGGCATGTCGAGGCGTGGAATGGGGATCTGAATTAGAAACAACATGTCAACATGGCCAGAAGCAGCAGCGGAAGGGAGAGTTTGCCTTGGGTGTGCCCAACATCAGATCATTGTCCCCTTACCTATTTGTCAGGGCGGCACCTCCCGACTCTTCTTTACGGCCGTAACTGCCGCCTCACGTTTCCTGGGGGGATTGTGGCTGGAAAGATACAGTATGAAGAAGCTGGATGGAGGGGATGCAACTTTGAGTGTTGACGCTCTCGTGGAATGAGACATTGTGGAGAAATTGGGAAGAGGGACAGAGAGGGCGTGATTGGTCAGAATACGAACAGAGGGTTTGAATATAGCTTCTGGGCGCATTGTAGGGACGGCATTGCAAGCCTTCGGGCTCGGGAGAGGACGCCACAGTGCTGGATTGCTGGAAATATGGGTGTGGCGCTCCCGGGGAGTGGTGACAGGCTCGTTCCTCACATATGGATTCACGGCGATGGTGCGTGCAGGCGGAACTTGCCAAAATACTCGGGAACGGATGGATCATTATTGATATCGGCTCCGGATCGAGCCGAAAAAGAACTTCAGATGGCAATTGTTGCCAAGATCCTGCCTTATCTGAAGATTGAGAATGTTGCGCCTTACGGTAAGAGTTAACGAAACCGTCCTGGATCCAGGAACTCAACCCTCACCAGCCAAGACGTCCTAGACACCTGTGCCAGTAGTTAATCTTGTGGAGGAAGCTTCGGAGTCCGGCCCAAGCCACTCGTGAAGTCTCATGCCCCCGAGGTCAGGACGTATATGAAAGGTTTCCGGTAGTTGGGCTGTTAAAGGGCTGTAAAGCCCTTGCGAATAACTGGCTTGGATTCATACCCACATAGCGAGGCTTGGGCATATCCGCATGAGAGGGCTGGCACTTGCTTCTTTGCTTGACTACGAGCTGAAAATGCCGCGCATCATGAATGGTGTACCGTGTAAGAAGCAAATAATTTCGGGCCGCCTGCCGATCCACATTCTTGAATAAGTCTTCGTCGATCTGGACCCTTGTTTCAAAAGCGATGACGCCCGTACGCCAACTGATGGTTGTATTGGCAAGGATATACTTCAGGAGTATGTAACTCCGAGGAGATGCATATCCCATGGCGACCAAGAGTGTGTACCGATATAAAACATCAGACCACTATTGAAGTTTCTTCAAAGATCCTCAGGTTCGCAGCATGAAGGCTTGGAAGTGGAAAGACCAACTTGATAGCTGCCAAGATGGCCCGAGCCGGGCCATACGTCGGAAGAGGTTATGGAAGCTTGGTGAAGAGTTGACACCTGTCATACGAGTTCATCCAAGCAGGCACATGTCTTACCAGTTAACGGAAGCAACTCGACGTCCGTCAGATCTACAATCACTTCGACGACCTAGAAGCGCCGAGATAGATCTCGAACACTTGTGCCACACACTCGTTTCTGCCGACGATCCTCGCCGACTTCTCACAGCAATTGGCATTCCAATTGTCGGATGGAGGGGGAAGAACTCAGCAATGGCGGAACAACAAGTCTTTTCCTTTTTGCACCCGGCCCTCATGACGACCTCCTGGCAATGTCACAGCCTTACAAGATCCTTCTCACAGCAGGCCATCAATGACACCACCACATACAGGTCACAAGAGCCAGCTGTGCCACCCGCTCGATCAGTAGCTCGGCATCCAACAGACCACAAACTTCTCAGCATCGAAGTGTTGGCAAGAAACAGCAAAGTGCATTCATTCCTCGGTCCCATTCTCCAAGTTAGCTTGAACTTGGTGCTGGACATAGAAAAGATCCTCTCTACCACTGAACGAGTCTGGGTACAGCACGCTGGCAAGAAACAACAAAGCGTATTTACTCCGCGGACCCATTCTCCAAGTTAGCTTGAACTTCGTGCTAGACATAGAAAAGATCTTCTCCACCATCGAACGAGTCTCCCGCTTGCAAGAAACCAGCAGAGTATGCTCGTCTCCAGCCGGAACTTTGGGCACTTTGAATAGGATCGAGGATGGGTCGAGAAGGGGAACAAGAGGTATTGTGTTTATCTCTAAATTGACAACTGCGGACTGCTCGCACAGTCATCTCTTCATTATCATGCTTCATTTGGACTTACAAGTCGCTTCAGATATTGCTCGCCAACTTTCTCACAGACTCCCACAGCCGTCCGTAAGTTGCCAACGAAAGGGGCCGACGAACTGAGGGAGGAGCGGGCCGACGCTCAAGCCACGGGAGTAACAGGACTAAGGTAGTCTTGTTTCACGCTCCTGCCAAAGCCGGAAGCCCTTTCTTTTCCCATCGTCCCTTCTCGGAACCTGAAAGACCGAAGTTAGAACGATGAGCCATATTCAGACTTTGCTCACCTCGGTCATTTCGTTTCTTGCAGCATCGAACGTAGTCCGAAGTCCATGATGGAAAGGGGGCTTCTGGAGCGGCCTGGACGCACACTCCTTCGCTGTTTAGATTGTTCAGCCGCTCCGCAAACCCAAAAGTATAAAAAAAGGGTTGAGAGACCTGATGAGGTCGCCACGTGCTAACAAACGACTGCTACACAAACAGAAGCATGAAAGGATCTAGGAGCAGCCCTATACCACTCCTTGGGCTCCTGACCTTCCACAAGCTCAAATTCAACTAGGAACTCTGCTCAAGGTTTCCCTCCACAAATCAATAATTGCCATGCAGACGCAAGCACGAAGCGACCCAGGAACGCACACCACTTCTTTGGGCCCTTGGGCCAGCCCACGAACTCAAAAACCCCTCTGAGAAGTCAGCTCAGGGTCTCCACGCACTCTCGCCGCAGCCATGAAGGCGGATCTGGCAGAAGCAAGCTGGGAACTCTGCAGCGGCCCGATGCTCGATGGACAGGAAGAGCGTACCGAAACCTCTTCTCGAGGTCTTTAACCTACCCTTGTCCCTTGACTTCCATGTCTCCTCGCTTTTAGCGAATGCAAACCAAAAAAAAGCCTTCCAACGCGGTTCGATATCTCTCCGGGAGATGTCCGATTCTGCCTGCTACGGAAGAAAAAAAGAGAACGAACGCCTCGAAACTTTTGAGAGGCTCAAAAACCAACCTACTGGAGCTGCACCGAGGTAGAAACCCACTTACCATGCAGACGGAAGAAAGGAGACAATCCTCTCCCCATCGAAGAGCTTCGTGCAGACAGAAGCAGAGAGGACCACGGACTCTGGATCGGCCCGACGGTCAAGCCTTTCGAACTCAAACCATTGCGCTCGAAGTTTCTAGGAATTCCCAATTTTACGGCGGACATTGCGGACAGCAAAGAATCATTTGAAAGAAAGGACGAACGCAAGCTCGAGCTCAACGACGGACTAGTTTCAAAAAGTACTCACCATTTCAACACAGACTCCTCTAGCAAAGCATCTGATCGTCAATAATGAGCGAGATCAACGACTCAGGCACGGCCCGGCTGCCCAACCCGAAAATAGCTCGCTTCAGCTTCTCACCCACTTACTTGCTCACTGCATCGCAGGCTGCATTGTACCTGCATCCGCGCTGCACTCACAGACACCCCACCCCAGCCGATCCCCATCCCCATTTACCAAACAAACTCCCCTCCATCCGCCAAGCCAAAATTGAAAAATCCCGCATCGTTCCCTCAACCCAACCCACATCTCAATGTTTTGATCCCTTTCCACGCGTTCGATTCGTCAATTGACCGTCGTGGCCCAAGCGAGTCTGTTCGTTACAGTGCCTTAAAACAGAAGGACCCCTTTTGTTGCGTTCCTGCAGGTCCTGCTGTGTAGCTGCAGCTATGGTGGGGGCTGGGGCAAACGTGGAAAATTTCCGGCTGGGGTGTTCGACGTGTTTGACGTAATCTGATCCTTCTCAGCCCTGAGTTTTCTGTCATTTCGGATGAGAGAGAGGTTCGGTTCGGTGCGGTGCATGAGCAGGATTCTTTTGCGGTCGAGCGAGGTTCCTTCTTCTGGAACGGAAGTCTCGGAGAAGGTGAGTGAGTGATTTGTTCGTTGGACGGATTTGGATGGTGGTGGTGAGCGCCGACTTCCTGCATACGACGATGGAGGTGTCCAGACTCCGGAATTAGCAGCTTTGACTCGTTTGTTTTGTTGTTTTTGTTGTTTTGTAAACAAGTCCATCCCATCATCATATCTCAAAAATCAAAATCAAAATCAAAATCAAAAAATCAATTGTGCGCATCGCCGCATCTCGATCGTTTCTTTCTCCCACCTCCCACCTCCCACCTCCAATACTGTATCGATCACCGCGGGTGGCTTCCCTTACTTACCTGTCACACAGCCCAATACTTCACCGTCACCCACCATCCGTTTTAAACGCGCGTCTTGATCTGGTCTACTCCCTAGGCATCGAATGATCTAGAAAAAAGCTGACATCTCAGCCCGTTGGTCATCCTTTTGCTTTCTGTTCCCCAGCGGTCTTCCTTGCGCGCACGCTGCACAGGAAATGAATGGGAGATGGAGCGACGAGGGAGGGCCCACTTACCAGCCGCCAGCCAGGCTCGACAAGGGCATCCCTCACTCACTCACTCACTCACTCACTCACTCTCGCTCTCTCTCGCTCGTGATAATAATCATGGCGATGGCGATGTGCAGCCAGATACAGTAGTAGAGAAGTATCCACCCTCCAACATCTCGTCCTCGTCCTCGCCCTCGTCTCCACCCCCTCCCTCTTTCCTCGCGAAGCGCATCCAGCCAGCCAAACCAGCGTGAAAAAAGGCAGTGCAGCGAACGGTTCCTCACACTGTCCTACATCATCCCTCACTCTCCAAATCCAGCAACGTCGTGCTTGCTTGGCCCCCTCGGGGATTTAATTAATTTTCCCATCTCGAATCGGACGCCCCAGATCTCAAACCCGCCTCCCGTCCAGCCCCAATTTTTCGAAAAGTGGAAGGGAAAAAAAAAAGGGCGGTTTCAGAGGACAGGGCTGTGACGCCAACGCCCAATCGCATGTCCCTACAGTACCTTACCCCCAGCGATTGCGCAAGGATAGACAAAACGGTGATCGCGCGAGGCTTTTGCCTTGCCTTGCCTTGCATTGCCTTGCCTGTACAGTAAATACATGCTGCACAGACCGGGATGGGCCAACATTCAATTTCTTCAAGGGACGAGGGCGAGCTCTCTACGCGATGCCAAGTTAGAAAATTTTGCTTACTCACTATTTACTTACTGAATTGGATATTTTAACTTCGCGTGTGGAACCGAGGAAGGTTACCCCAATCTTCCGAAAAACCAAGGCGCAGCAAAGCAGTAGAACCCGAGAATGGAGGATGCAGAAATCGGCCAATATTCCTAATGTGCTCGCTACTGCTGTGCCTAGATTTTATCTACGTGCGCAGGGAATGCCCCGAGAGCGCAGCTTAGACCAGCTTAGACCAGCTCAGCAGAGCACAAGCTCCGCTCAGCACTGAGAGCGGGACTGAGAACGGGACTGCGCAGATCAAAACAAAGGCGAACAGACCGTCAGATATGATTGCCGTGCCTCACTGCAGTACCACTGCCCCGTACGATGATTTCTTCACACAGTACTAGTAATAATATGAACATAAGGTTCATATATTCGCCGGGGCGACTGTCTGGGCTCTTGACCCTTCGTTTCGAACCTTCTTCGCGCCCAGCCTTCTTCGGTGCTTCTTCAATCTCTCATCAAAGGCTCTCCTGTTATATATTTCGGCCCTCGCGCCGCCGATAGGTTGAGGAAGACCGACACGACGCGCCGAACCTGTCAAGCCGCACGCCAGAGAACATTGAATTCCTCGGGGCCCAATCAACCAAGCCCGCAGCGCGCAACTTTCGTACCAGTGGCACGGCTACAGAACAATCCTCGCGACTGGCTAGGAGACCCCCCTCCCCCTCCCCCGCCCTACGCTCGCGAAATCTTCGCCAATTGGCACGCCGCGGGTTGCTTTTTAATCTTAGCAGAAAGCAGGATTATACACCTTCCGGGCCCAGGATCCCAAGGAGGTAATCAGACCCTCCAGGTCCCCACGTCTGAGCGAAGGTTTGCTTGCTTGCTTGCTTGGAAGTTGGAAGTTGGAAGGACGTGCCGGGGTTTGCATCGTCGGCAAGCGGGTGCACAGCTTCGGACACGCGCGACGCGTTCGTTGAGCCTCGACCGGGAAGTAAGAAAATAAGCAGAAAACTTATTATCCCCTCGTCCCCAGCATCCTCCAGGCCCCCCTCCTCCTCCTCGCGTGTCCCATTATCCAGCATCCCGCATCCAGCATCGACTTCGAGCTGCGACATTCGGGTTTCGTTCGCTTCACGTCGAATTGCAGCGCCTTGCCGACCGCCAGGTCGTGTCCGGGGTCGTTGCCGAATCATCACGCTGCCGACTCGGCTGGCAGTTTTATATAAACAAATCTACGGCCCACGAGGCAGAACCCCGCGGGTCTGGAAAACTCACACCATATCATCCGGCAACACGGAAAGCCATTCGTTGCATTCACCCTATCTATTATCGCCATCATCGTCGTCGTCGCTGCGACCCATTTTCAGACCTGCTGCAAACCGTCAGTTTCCAATCACTGCCCCGCGGTGTAGCTCTGTGTCCTGTACGTATCCGGGGATTGATGTAGGCGGCTTCAAGCTGCGGCGTCTCATCAGCTGCGACCAACCCAGCAGCGGCTCCCGGTGAACTCTCGCCGGTGCACGAAACGAAACCGATTCGGCAAACTGACTGGAATCGGTGAGGTGGTGCTAAGTGGGATGAACCGACTAAGACATCGACGTACAAGCAAGCAGCACTGGCACGGCTTGTAAGACCTCGAAAACTTGGGAAAGAGTGAAGGGTACTCGCTGAGCGGATAGACGCTGGGTCTTTGAGAGACAGCCGTCAAGCCATCAGCGGTTTCTCGTGGGGCTGTAGTCGGAGCTTGAAGACATTGTTTGCTTTTCGTCATTCGTTTGAACCCCCTCGACGCCTTTCCGAACTCCAATTGCGCCAAAACTTTTATATACCTGTCGCCCTTCTCGAATTCTGTCCTACGCGAGCGCGTCATACTATCTCATTATCCCTAACACCCATTCATCATTGCGTCGCGATGGGGATCTCTCGTGGGCTGCCGTTGGGGCTCGGCGCATTGGCGGTGTCGAGTGGGGCCGTCATGTTGACTTTCGACATCATATGGGCTGTTACCCTGCCTCGAAGTTCTTCCTCAGCCAAGGCCAATGTGGTGGCCATAGTCGCGTCGGTACTCAATTCGATTGCGGTTGCTCTGTTATTACTACTGCTGGCTAGGCAGATCCGGTATCGTAACGGAGCACACATCCAAGATTTCGGACATGGCAGACAACACACATACTTGCTGGCTGGATTTGCTGGAGTGTTCGGTGCTCTGTCTGCCGTCGCTTCAGCAGTGCTGCTGGGAATCATGAGGAATAGGCAGGCCGGTCCCCCGGAGAGGACCATCCATTCATCCACCCAGAGTTTGATCACTGGAGCTTTCATCGTCTGGGCAATTTCTCTGCTGTCTCAGGCTGTGTTCATCATCTGCATGGTCATCATCCAACGGAAAGATTTCCAGCAACAAATCCAACCTTACCGTATTGGAGCACCAAGCGAAGCTTTCCCAGAGATGCAGGAGTCGTCAAGACAGGGAGCTTCGAGTGCCCAAGCGAACCACAGCCATCGTGGAACACCATCGATGGAGTCGAAGTCTCCTCCTCCTTCCAGCGGTCGATCCCGAGCTGGCTCTGATACTGTGTCGTCTTTCCGGTCTTCCTTCTCCCAAGTTGTCCGACCAATCAACTCAAAGACCAAGTTGATCCAGCATAGCCACAAAACTCACCATCGGCCACCATCCATTGAATCCAACCACCGCGAAAGAAGTATATCTGTAGAGGATGGCTTCGACTCTTGGGATACGTCTGGTGTGGATGCGCAATCGCGACAAGCTGTTGAATCGGCGTCGCCAACTCCCCAACGATTTCTCGAGACCATTCCAGCCAGTCCTACAACAAGTAGAAGTGCAAGTCCTGGTTTCCCTCTCGACCTGGAGCCTCCAAAGGCGAGGAAAAGGAGTCGAAGTTACAGCCCCGCCAACAGCTCCAGGGAAGTGCTGAGGTCTGTGCGGCAGTCGAGTCCGACCGAGAGCAACCATGAGGCTCACATCCATCCCCTCTTCCGAACCGACTCGCCCACTCCCCCTCCAGCAGCTACTCCAGGAACAATTGTGACCGCAGCCCCTGGAGCAGGGCAGGTAATTTCGGATCGTCAGAGTATTCGATCACTTCACCGAATGCGAAGTGGAAGCCTGCCATCGAGTCCGTTGGCCCCCAGTGCGAGCCTGGATAGCATTCGACGTGCGATTCGGGAGAGGGAGGAACGAGAGGAGAGGGAAGAGCTGGAGCGGTTGGTAGAGGTTGGTGGAGAGAGGACCTTGACACCTCCCATTCCGGACTTCATTCTGAATGGAGGGCCAAGGAGCAGTATGTCAGGCTACAATTCGAGGAAAAAGACCCAGGCTGGACTGGGTATGCTCGGAGAGGATGGGGAGGCATAGAGATCTCTTGATGAGAGATGATGGCTGGACGCCTTCACGAATCTCCTTCTCATGTACGATGACTGATACCATTGATGTTAGCGTGGCGTTTGATGATACGATATATACCTTAGTGCCTAAAGAAAGACTTGAACCTAGACACAGTCAATTTTTTCGCATGTGACGAGACGTGAGCGTGCGATTGTTAATGTGACAAGCCCAAAACTGTTGCAAGAATCTTGGGCTAAAGAATTGCTTACATTGACAACAGAACCTTCGAATGCCCTCAACCCAGCAGGATGTTGAGACTTGGTTGATGGACCGAGCAGGCGTCTCCGAGTCAAGCTGTCTGAATGGATGGGAAAAGACGAAAAGTCAAATGCAGAACGCAGAGGGAGTGCGCTCAGTTTCTAAACGACGAAACACTGTTCCAGTCGTCATCACCGGATTCGATAGTCTCTGGGGGTCACTTGATTCAGTAGATGAAGTGCATCCAGGCGTGCTGTCAGAGCTCCAGTGTTGACAACGATCACCTGGCTGGGGCAAGTCGATCAGAAGCGCATCACCGGCCTACTGCGATGGCCGTACAGTGCTGTGCTCATATCGGGCTGTCTCCATGCATTGGCATTGGATGTTCGCAAGGCTGAGAGCACACCCCGCTTTGGGACATCCCGAATCGGCCGCAGGCGAATGACTCTGTAGAATGCCTTCAGGATGATGTGAGATGACGGGGAAGAAGCTTCTGGCATAGCAGAGAAGAGCAGAATGCTCGTGCATAGAAATATAATTATTGGCTGCAGAGATGAGGGGAGGAGGCTGAGGAATTCGTGGTCCTTGATGCCTTGCCTTCTTTCGCGTAGTTAGTGGGCACGGACCAGCGAATGTTACCTTATTCCACTCAAGCTCTGCCTTTCTCCGCCACCTCAAGACAACTTCAAGCCTTCGCAACACCGATCCGACGCCGACGCAGATCCGCAAACACTTATTACGAGGAAAGAGACATCTCCAGATACAGACAAAGTCATCTAAACGGTACTGTCGCAGCGCAAGAGCTGTCCAGTCGCAGCCATGAAGCTCACCTTCAAGGTAAGTTTGCCTCCCACCTCTGATGCCTTCAACTCCTCTACCTAGGTGGGCGCATACTAACATTATTCTGCACTCTCAGGATTTGAAGCAGCAAAAGTTCGTCATCGAAGCTGAGCCCTCCGAGCTGGTATGCATTCCCAACCTCGCGCTCTCGACCTCTTTTTCCAACATTTGGCCACCTGGTGATGGACCCATGTCCGAAGAAAAACATGCTGATAATAGAGGGAATAGATCTCCGATGTGAAGGAAAAAATTGCAAAGGAAAAGGGATGGGAGGCTGCGCACCAAAAGCTGATCTATTCAGGTTTGTTTGCTAAAGTTGACCCCACCGGGTGCCTTGCTTACAAACATCTAGGCAAGATCCTGCAAGATGCCAACACTGTCGAGTCCTACAAGATCGAGGAGAAGGGTTTCATTGTCTGTATGATCCAAAAGGTACGCTCTTCTCCCCTCCGGCTGCATGCTCTTTCTGACTGGTAAATCAGCCCAAGGCTCCCCCTGCATCTGCAGCCTCCTCTTCAAAAGCTGCCCCGTCCACCCCAGCTCCGGCTGTCGCATCGACACCTGCTCCTCCTGCCGCGCCGATTCAGTCAACATCTTCCTCTACAAATGCTGTCCCCGCCACTCCTACGCCCGCTGGCTCTGGTCCTACGACAGCGGCCTCCCCATCAGGTCCTGCAACCTCAGGCCTTGCGATGGGTGCTGAGCGTGCTGCACAAATCGCAGAGATGGAGAATATGGGGTTTGAGAGATCACAGATCGATGCTGCTATGCGTGCTGCGTTTTATAATTCTGAGCGAGCTATTGAGTACCTCTTGACCGTAAGTTGCTTGATCTATTTATAGACCTATTCTGACTCGTTCTCAGGGCATCCCAGAAGGGCTGCAACAAGAACAAAGACAAGCTGCCCCAGCTGCTGGTGCTCAAGCTACATCTCCATCCCCTGCTGCGCCTGTTGCGGAAGGTGGTGAAGGTGTTGAAGAACCCGTCAATCTTTTCGAGGCCGCAGCCGCAGCTGGTGGAGGAGGACGCGGTGCAGCCGCTCGTGGAGGAGCAGGAAGTCTCTTCGGAGCAGGAGGAGCTGCTGCGGCAGCTGCTGCAGCCGGTGGTGGACTGGGCAACCTCGACTTCCTCCGCAACAACCCCCAATTCCAACAACTCCGCCAAGTCGTGCAACAACAACCCCAAATGCTCGAGCCTATCCTCCAACAAGTCGGCGCTGGTAACCCACAATTGGCACAGTTGATCGGACAACACCCTGAGCAGTTCCTGCAGCTGTTGAGTGAGGACGGTGATAATGATGCTCCGCTCCCACCGGGAGCTCAAGCCATCAGCGTCACGGAGGAAGAACGTGCTGCTATCGAGCGAGTATGTCCCCTAACCCCTCCATTCCCTTCAAAGATTGATGTCAACTAACAACAATTGAAAGTTATGTCTCCTCGGCTTCCCCCGCGACCAAGCAATCCAGGCCTACTTCGCCTGTGACAAGAACGAAGAGCTAGCCGCCAACTTCCTCTTCGACCAACCTGATGACGAGGACATGCAATAAACACCGCATCTCGCGAACACACGCATACACGGTTTTCCCGGGCATTGTCTCTCTTTCATTTCTCGGATTGGCTTCTTTTTCATTTCTCTACTCTAGCGACCTCATATTGCTGAACCTTGACTTTTGCACTGGTGGGCGGGGTACGTTGATCCTCCTTGAAGGACTGGAGGACTGAGTGAAGGATTCCTGGCCTTTACCTTGGAGGTAGATGATTGATGGTGGATGGATCATGCATGTAACGAACTGAAATTCTCACCAAAACGCACAGACAAAAGGGAAGACGAAAATGGTGGGGGGGTTCCGTCTGGCTTTGAGGGGCTTTATCTGCAGGGAGGATGCGTTAGGTGCATGGTGCTCATGAGAAGGGGAAGCGCAGCGCCTGTACATACCGAAGCAGATGGAGACCAGTGGAGTGAGCCAGAGGGAATCGGAATATGCAGCAGCAATATTCCGTAATGCAAATTCGGGTGGTCTTCAGACGCTGTGCCGTTATCACGTGATCAACCATCTGTTCATTTTTTATATTGAAGAAGAACGAGATCGAGCTTTTGCTCGCCTTCTCACAGCAAGAACAAAGAGCTGGAGGGGAATGACATGGTAAGTGGGAGGTTGGCAAGCAGGGGGATTCCTTGTTCCTAGTGTGCATGTGTCATGCAAGGCTGAGACATTTTTAGGTGGCATTTATTTTCCTGGGGTGAGGATCGGGGGTTGGGGAGAAAGAAGCAAGCAAACCAATGTTCAATATCCTGGAGCCTGGAGCTCGAAATAAATACGGTTCCCTTGTTTATCGAGAACCGGTGCTATTTTTGGGTGCGGCAGGGGAAAGTGTATGGCTTGATGGCTTGATTTGGGGAACGAGATGTTACGCAAGCAGGGACGTGGTGGTGGCACAGAGACGCCTTGGCGGCTGGAAGCTGAAGCTCAAAAAGAAAGGGGAAAATCTGTGGGAGAGTGAGGAGTGTGGGGTTGGCTGGATTGACGTATGTGTGGTTGTTAGTCTAGGGTGGGAAGGAGTCGGATTGCAGTCGAAGTTTTGCAAGGCGATGAAAGGGAGGACGGGGTGGCATCTTGGGGGCCGATACAAAATAGGAAGGCTGCGGTGTTGAGAGGAAGGATATTGAAGTAGTCAGGGTGCTGCCGATATGAGGTGTTAGTTGCGGATTATGGACCTGGTTACAGAAGGAGGACTTGGCTGACAGAGGAGAGAGTCTTCTTACTTATGACGTGGACAGGAAATTCCCTATGGAGGACTTTGTAATCATCAGGTTGTAGAAGAAGCAAGGTGTTGTGGTTTCGAGAAGCGTTGCTCCGGGCGCGAAGCAGAAGCGGGCGTGGGTGATCTAGGGAGGGAGGTTTTCTTGTGCAGGGAGAAGGGTGTCTTCGCCTGTTGCTTGGGAAAGCTATTCGAGGTATGTGTCAGTACTTTTATTGCTCTGGGTATTTATAGGGGGAGACAGGGCAGGTATTGGTGTGCCTTTGGTTTGGTCTGTTGTTGGGGTGAGCAGGTATGAGCTCAAAGAACTGGGTTTCGAATTCGTTCTTGGGGACTTCTGGCTTCTATTGCCTGGAGTATATAGATACGCAGTGCGTATAGCTCTTTGATCTGGTGGATGAAAGAAAAGACGGGTGATATTTAATGGGTAGGTGATTATTTCGAACTTGCAGGAGACCGCAGCTATATATCAGCTCTAGGTCCAGATGAACGGCTGTCCAAGGGCAATTGACGTGCTGAATGGACTGTATATCGAATTCTCTGGGAGATCGAATTGGATGGATACTGTAGACGTAATTAGCAATTGTTTATCAAGAAGGTTACTACTCTCCTCTGGAACTTCAGCCGCAAGGTTTCCACAGATTTAGAACACATGGAAACTCCCAAGCAAATAAATAAAGAAGCTATACCTTTTCACCGTTCCACCCATACCAAGACCCGCCGATGTCTGTGGGAGCCTGGCAGAATGAATGCAATGTGAATTGGTGATGTTGAAGTTCATGCTGGAAGGATTCTTTATGTCCAGCTCCGACAGCGGCCCACCACCAGACGACTTTACCAAAGACAACATGCCAACAGTAGGGTAGGTCTACCATCTCAAGAAAGGAGAAGACTTGCTGGTTGACAAATCAACGGTTACCGTCTTTCCCCTGAACTCCGAATAAATATTTCCAGTCCTCGATCTGTTCGGCAGGAATGTCCGTCCAGCAGCACACCACACTTCGGTTCTTACAAGCCACGACTAAGCTCTTTGACGTTTTGTCAACTTTGCCCCAATATATTAGGAGTTACTGACATTGTCTGTGTAGGAATATCTCAACAATTTCATCGAATGCTCGAACGATGTCCTCGATCCATCACCCGCAGAGGCATGCAGCAAGTCTAACCTTTAATCAAACCAAATGCTTGCTCGACAATGAGAAATGCGTTATCGAGTGAGCGCCAGCATATTGAGCACTTGATCTAGATACATACGTATGTCGCAGAGGACTGAGGAATTGTGGAGGAGGTTTTGAGGCCTCGTTGGCTGGAAGTCTTGGCTGCGCTGCAACGATGCCGCTCTACCTGCTCGAAGGTATAGAAGTCCGTAGTGCCATATGTACTATTGGGGAGGTTCCCACATCGAGGGCTCCAAAGGGGCACACACAAGGATTGATGGAGCGGTTTGGATATTCGGTGCTACCATTGAAGCTGGGAAACTTGGAGGTTCCAGGCGTTCGGCTTGGAACCCGACACATCGGCATCACCACACTGTCTCGAGGTACCATTGAATTCGAAATCTCGACGACGTGGCCCTCTTCGAAAGTCGGTGGTGTTTGAAATATTGCATAAAGCCTCGAGGAGACAATTTCTTGGGTTCTCTTGCATTCAGAAGGGATGCGCATTCAGGTGCTTGATGGATTTGGCCAGGACACAATCCCAGGCGGGAAAGGTCGCCTGAAAAATCTAGGGAGTGTTTTCTGTTCGTTGCCATAACTTTACCAAGACTGAATAAACACCATTGGATATATGTCGAACTTCTCGAGGCTTTTTTTGATAATATGTGGGTTGGTGTTGAAGCCCCAGAGACTGCAGGATAAGGTTACCTCTGAAACCCTGCTTATCAGCAGAATCACCACGAAGGAGATCATCAATATCGCTCCCCACAGCTTAGTCAATGTACTAAAACCTATTCACGATTCCAGATGAGGTATCCCTTGATGGCTGTCAACTTTTCGGAGTTTTGAAAACTTCTCTTGAACTTCTAGAATGGTTTTGATGCCGCAGGAGAGAATGGGACATCCCAGCGTCCCTCAAACACGAAGAAGCTCAATGGCAGCATCAAAATAAAGCAGACTGTAGATCAAATAGCATCTTCCATTGATATTTCAAGACAATAGAGCATTCTTTGGTCGCAAAAGTGGTTGTTACAAGGCCGGCAGTTTGTGATTACGATTGACTGGCTGCAAAGTAATCCTGAACCAGCTCTCCTGCCTCACCCCTACATTGCATGGCACAGTCATCACTCTTAATTCGCCAGGCAGCCCAGCATCTCTCACATAATCAATCCAGAGTTACACCTGGTGCACTGGAGCCATTCTTGCTCCTTGCGGATGCCGATCGATGAAAGAAGTGGCCAAATCACAGCCAAGCTGCACTGACTGCAGGTGAATTGGAGCATATCTGCGGCGACTTCATCTCCAAATGAGGGTCTAATTTATATATTTCTCCAGAATCGAATAATTCCATTTCCCACAGCACGAAACAAGCCATCCTCGAAGGCTCTCTCACAATTTCCCTCATCGCAGCGCACTTGTGTTGGAAGGTTCCATGATCCTTCCACGGGCCGGTCGGTGCCTGCAGCCAATCAGAAGCCGCCAATCTTGGGCCAAAGCTCGCTTCGAAAATCGATTGCTGGTCTGAGACCTTTCAATCCATTTCTTGCTATTGTCGACTTTTTCATTCATTCAACCTCGAACATATTGTCTCGACCTTCAACAATACGGAAATTTATTTCGCACGATCAGCGCGAATGATCCTATTGTTCGACCGCACGATTCACGGCTCTCTGATCTTCGTTCGCTGGCCCTGCCATCTTCTTCATCAAACAACACACTTTTTCGTCCGCCTCACACCCTTTCCCCAATCAACAACCTCTGCGCACACTCACAATCAAACCCCCATCGTCTCCTGCACGGAGACACAATCGCTGATTTCTTCATAACTTCATTTGATCCCTCATACGTTCTTGTAACTTCTCCCGTTCATCGCTGGGCGTCGTCTTTCAAGATGGCCCCGGCACGTCACGAGACCCCTGCAGGAGCAGGTCCTCCCAAGGAGATCACCACCAAAACTTCATCTACCTACGGTACGAGGTCATCGAAGCGCAAATCTGGCGATATCAGTACAAATGGCGACTCGCAAAACCCTTCTTCCAGCCCGTCGCAAAAATCGGCCGAAGCCTCGGAGCCCAAGCTGCCAACCGCCAAGAAGCGTCGCTCGTCATCAAATTCAATTCAACAGCCTGACAAAACCTCAAAATCAACTACTCCAACGGAACCTGAGTCTCAATCTCCAGTTTTGCCTGAAATTTCTGAAATTCCCGAACTCACAGTTGATAGCCCAAGTGGTTCTTCTGCTGTTGATGAAGGCGCATCCCCTGCCAAGTCAGTCGGCTGGGAGGAGCCCCCTGTTATTCCCGAAGAATCTGTAGTTTCTCAAGTTATTGCGCCTGTCACTCGTGGCCGAGGAGGTTACCGAGGACGAGGGGGCAGAGGAGGCAGAGGAGGCAGAGGCCGTGGCGGTCGTGGCGGTCGTGGACGAGGCCGAGGTGGTCGTGGTGGGCGGGGTGCTTCAGCACTCAGCGGCCACAACACCCCCAACGCTGCTTCTACTCCCATTGCAAAGGGCCGTGGCGGAATTCGAGGCAGAGGCCGCGGCCGCGGTCGAGCCAGAAACATCGCGCCTCCCGCAATCCGTTCACTCTACGATCGCAAGCAAGAGTTGAAGAATCAGTACGCAGCAATCGCCCAAATCCAACGGGCTGCTCTCAGCATCCTGTCCGAGAAGAGCTTGACCAGACTCACGAACGATCCGAAGTATCACGAAACCCTCCCTGAGTTTGAAAGGGTTCAGAGTACGCTCAAGCAAAACTACGATCAGCACCTTCTCAATCTCCAGCAAGAGTACGACCGCAAGATGGCCTACTTGCATTTCCAGAAGGATACAAACGATGACTATGAAAGAGTTAGACTCTTCGTAAGCTGTTCCCACCCATTTCCTCGACTGTTTTCTGATCAGATCAATAGAATTTCGTTGATGAGACGCTCGCTCTTTATGAATCCCGGATCAAAGAGCATGCTCTCTATGTCTACCAACAAGGTGCCAAACCAAGTAAACTCGATGAGATCCCATTTTCCGGAGGAGTAAGCATCCCGATCTCATTGATTTGAACATGCTAACAAACTACAGGAGGATGGAAGAGTTGTCAAGACACTCGACCCAGTCGAACAGATTATTCCTGATGTTGCTCTTGGACCTTTCGCAGTGGTATGCCCTCCTTTTCTCTCATACTTCAATGCCAGTCTAACAAGATTCCAGCCAACAAAAGCTGATCCGGCAGCAAAATTTGCTGAAGGAGACAACTACTTTGAGCAGCACCCAGCCAATTGGTGGGCGGCCAAAACCTCGGAGGAGAAGCAAAAGTATGAGAAGGACTGGAAACAGCGCAAAGCCGACAAGATCGCACGAGATGCGAAGAGGAAGTGGGGCAAGACGAAGAGCAAAAACCTTGCTGGGGGCGAGCCCGAGGCAGAATCGAACGCTGCGAACGCCTCGAAGAATGACCAGGATCAAAGCCCCGAATCTTCTGGAGATGACGGCGATGCTAACTCTGGCTCACCGAAGGCTACTGGCGCCTCAGCCGGAGCTGCAGCTGATGAGCAGTTTGACGACGACGATGCCCAAGCTCAACCACTTGATGCATTTGGTTTCCAGGTCCCTCGATTGTCAGCAAAACACAACAACAGAATTGTCGGTCCCCCTCCAGTCAAGTATGACGAAATCGAGATCGGCAACCGCATTACCAAGTCCAAGAAGGACAACCCCAACCACAGATATGGCCAGACTTCAGCCAACCCGAGAAAGTTCTATCACGACCAGAATATCCACCAATGCAATGCGGCCAAGAACGATCCTGAGGATCTTGATCAGACACTTGTCGAGAAGCACAACCTACACCCCAAGTTCGGCCTCGCTTTGCCAGATTCACTGAATCCGGATGAACCAGTCAATGATTGGAAGGCTCCTCTCAAGGACACCAACCCGGTCATGTTCATCCAGAACCCACGCCCCGGCACTGACCGTGCTCGAGAGGTTTTCCTTACCACCCGATCTCAATGGATGGCTAAGGCTGATCAAAAATTTGAGACGATCGTCCACAACATGAAGGTGCGAGGAGTACTCGCAAAGAGCGGCGACCTGGAGCTTCCACCTCAGCCAGTCGAGCCTGAAGTACCGGAACCGCCTCAAATCATCGATAAGACCTTGATCAGCGCTGTTGAACGAGCTGAGGCAATCAGACAGGAGGATGCAAGACAAGCCGCTGTTGCAGCCCACCACGCGCAGTTCAGTCCACCACCACCACCCGCCCGAGTGAACCCGCCAACACCTCAACGCTACGACCCGGTTCGAGATAGGACCTATAGGACTCCCTATGCGCCTGTTCCTCCGCCACCTGCTCCCAGAGGTGAATTAGATCGGCTTGCCGATGCAGCCATGATCCACCCACAACTCCCCGGTCCGATGACCTACGCTTTACCTCCAGCTCAATACGGCATGCAGCAACTTCTACCTGCTCCTGCTCCTGCTCCACAGTATACCTCGATGTATCCTCCACTTGGAGGACAATACCAAGGAGGACCCGTCGCCCCCCCTCGTCCTGGCCCCCCTCCGCCCACCGCTGGTGGTAGCCGGCACCGTGAGCTCCGCCCAGCGCCTCCTCAGAACCGTGTTCCTCCACCACCTCCTCCTCCTCCTCCTGCTCCGCGATGGTATTAGATTTCAATATGTTGTTGTTCCCCGGAACATTCCAAAATGTATAATAGAATAGCTTCCCAATGTAAATATGAATCAAATGCTGGCTCCATAGTTCGTCATGTGACTTGTATAATTCGAACTGATTTCCTGATCTGATGCATACCGTTTGCTACAGTGCGCTTCCAAAGTTCTTCATGTAACTTATATGTTCGGTCCCAACGTTGTTCGAAGTACTTCATCTGATATATAATTCTACTCACTTCCAAAGTTCCTGAAGTCGCTGGTAATCTTACAATCTCATCCTCTTCAAAGCCGTGGCGTCTCTCTTTGAGGGTCCCCAAGGTTTTACATGCTATGGATAGTATACAGCGGCCACTTTGTTCTCTGTTTTCAAAATTCTCAATATGACCTTCACAATCACCCGTCTCACCACGTTCCTCCAGGCAATCCAGCACTTCCGATGGACCCATACACCGCTACGACGCACGCTACCACCCCACCATGTGCCAACCCACACCACGGCACAGAAGCACGGCGTCGTCAAGATATAGGATAAATCAAGCATCATAAGCGCTTGTGATCAAAGAATGACAGGGGCTGACAGCTGCAACCTCATAGACAACAAATTGAACTTTGGCTAAAGGGGCGAATGCTTAGGGTTAGAATTTGTATGCTAGTCTCAGCACAAAGGCTCGACTACTTGACGAGAATCTCCCACCAACTTGATGGTCATATGTTAGAAGAGGTGTCATTGAAGTTTGATTCTCACAACGTAAATTCAACGATATGCAACATAGTCCAAGTCCGGGGGGGGGAATAGCACGAAGCTATTTCTCCAATGCTGTAAATGCCTCTTTTACAGTGATCTATTGTGCTTCACCCAACATCTCAGGGAGAAGTCGCTTCAAGAAACCCTAAGCAGTAACGAGTCTAGCCGGCCAAGAATCTCGTACACCGATCGCTCCTAGGAAAATAGCAAAGTGTCAAGCTCCTGGCAGGCCCCCAGACCAGACCTTTCCGCACAACTATAAAATCACCACGAACTTCTCACAGATCTGTAAACCGACTTACTGATGCTGCGGTAATTCAAGCTGGTGCCTCTTGTCGAGGACGGGAACCCGACCGTAGTCGCGAACTACAACGAGCAGCTGCGAGCCTGCCGCTTCCAAGATCTGCGAACGAGGGGCTAGAGCTATTGCAGTCAGTCAGTCAGTCAGTCAGTAACCAGTGACCCAAGGGCATTGACAGGAAAAACGTACTCGACAGAATTATAGATTTTGACAAGAAGGAAAAGAAGCTGGCTTTGAAGAAGTATTGAGATTCCGAGCCTGCCTCATCTGCCCCGTACAAGCCAGGTCTGACCGTCATTGGGAACGCCGCCCAGCTCAGTACCCGCCCCCACCACCGGCACGACGCCAGCCAGTACCATGCACATGGAGACGGGTGGTTCTGTGGAAAGTCGGTTGGCCTGGAAATGGGAGGGAAGGCCGGCTTTTATACCTGTGGAGGAGGGCAGATGTCCTTCCAAGGTTCCTGCTGTGACGGGTCAACCCCGCCCCTCTTTCCCAACATTCTTTAGAGTCTTGGGACTGCCGAACTGCCCATGAAGCCCCTGGTTGACCTGGCCAATGTCAAGGATGCCCTTGGTTGATCCCTAAATGATATCCCACTCTCCAACGACCATGTTAGATTGCAGTGGAATGAATGTAAGACGAGGACTATTACGTCGATGACAGGCAGTCCAGTATTTACTGTGTAGCAACCACCGAGCTGGCCAAGCACGCCTTGGGACTATCTTCTCTTCAAGGGTTATCAAAAATTTTCGTACAACGTTAGAAATGAAGGGAAAATGTCCAGATGTATACTCAACGTTTCTGATGTGACTCGTACACTATGCCCACGACCTGCACTCCGTGTTCACTTCAAGTCGGAAGCCGAGGCCAGGAAAGCAGCTTCCGCAAGCCACCGTCCAAAACTCTCAGCTGCTGATCTTTCAATGTCTTGAGCACTTGCAGAACAACATCCACACCGAACTCCGATACTGCATGGAAACAGTCGCCCCCACACCACACCCTGAAGGATATGAAAAAGGGATACCGAAACGCTTGTTCGCATTTTTCAAATCAAATAACTGTTTTCTCCCGAGGATTGTGAGCAAACCGTCGAAGATTTAACAGAAGAGACGAAACCATGCAGTGGTGCTCTCGTGAGGGTATTCCCGAGCTCTCCAATTGTATAGCCTTGTTTTATTTATACCAGCTGGAAGACATGGAGAAAGACTTCCTTCGATTATGCCATAGTTACTTCGGACAATGAAAGCCACAACAACTCTCCAGTGTCCCTGTGATGCGTCCTCGGTGCTGATATGACTCCCCTTCCCCGAATCCTCTCTCTCATCCGCGCTTCCTCAGCCCCAATAACAGTGCCCCCGTGACTACGCTAACCTTACTTTCCCCGAGCCGCCCAACATCCAGCACGGCACATCCTCATAGACAGCTTTCGACTCATTCTCCGTCATTCATTGCGCCTCGTCCTCCCTCCGCCTCCAAATCTTCAGACCTGAGTCACTACAGTTTAGCGTCGTCAACACCCCTGCTAGCGCAGCTGCCCCTCGCTTGCCGCAATCATAAAGCAAAGTCGCATCGCAGAATTTACAACTCCATCATAACAAGCACGACAGTCTCTCTTTTGCGCACTCTAGCAGGCATACAAACCTTTTACTTTACTTTACTTTATTCAGAAACAGAGAATACGCAAGAGGACTCTTGAAAAAGAAGACAACATGGCGGTACGAGCACAATTTGAGAATTCGAATGAGTGAGTGAACCCAGGAGGGATTTGCCCCTCATTGCGCCGTACCCCACGATAGGCTTTCTACGCCCAGGACAGAGGGACGAAGGAGAGGGGAGAGGAAGAGGATGATAGAGCACAGGCTAATAAGATGCAGGGTCGGTGTCTTCTCGACGTTGACGAATAGTTATGCGTTGGTTGCTGTGGGTGCTAGTGAGAATTTCTATAGGTATGCTTGTGCTTACCCCTTTGCAAACCCGCAATCCTGGTAGATCTGGAGAGGGAGGGGAGAATGAACAGAGAAGGGATAGGCTAAGGAGCAGAGGCTGAC
Source organism: Hyaloscypha sp. PMI_1271 (assembly GCA_021399465.1). Lineage (NCBI taxonomy): Eukaryota > Fungi > Ascomycota > Leotiomycetes > Helotiales > Hyaloscyphaceae > Hyaloscypha > Hyaloscypha sp. PMI_1271. The sequence goes on from JAJTUS010000054.1 coordinate 162,374, forward strand.
GGGAACAGTGTATTCGAAGCAGAGCTGCAGGACGTCATTCCCATCTGCCATGCGACAATTGCGGGTACGAGGATTATCGGCCGGTTGACAGCTGGGTACGTCTACACACAAGTTAAGAAGGAATGAAATGGCAGGTGCTGATGACGGATTCCTGCGCAGAAACCGAAAAGGCCTCTTAGTACCAACCAGCACAACAGACCAAGAACTCCAACATCTACGCAACTCATTACCCGATGAAGTGAAGATACAGGTATACCTCCCGCTCCACAATCCAATATCACAGCAAAGACGAGGAAGAGAAAGCCAGTGGCTGACATCCTCCCAAGAGAATAGAAGAACGCCTCTCCGCCCTTGGCAACGTCATCGTCTCCAATGACCACGTCGCCCTCGTGCACCCCGATCTCGAACGCGAAACCGAAGAAATAATCGCCGACGTGCTCGGCGTTGAAGTTTTCCGACAAACGATTGCGGACAACGTTCTGGTCGGTTCCTACATGGCTCTCTCGAACCAAGGCGGCATCGTGCACCCCAAGACCTCTATCCAAGATCAAGACGAGCTTTCGAGTTTATTACAAGTCCCGCTTGTGGCAGGCAGTGTTAATCGGGGATCAAGTGTGGTGGGCGCCGGTATGGTAGTTAACGATTGGCTCGCAGTTACGGGGCTTGATACTACGGCGACGGAGCTGAGCGTTGTGGAGAGTGTGTTTAGGTTGGGCGAGGGCCAGGGACCAGGGAATATTAAGACGAGTCTGAAGGATACAATGGTGGAGAGCTTTTATTGAGCGCTTGTCTGTTGGGAGTTCTGCGAACGAGATTCTTGGTATCCTGTAGACGATGTCCTTCACGGAATGCTTGCTTGGAGCTCGGAGAAAACGGGGATAGGAAAACGAGAGATGAATGGATGAGGGTGAGAACTGTATTCATGGGTGGATTCACATCATGCGAACGGGCCGGATGGTAGGCTTGTTATCACGCAAGGCGTTATGGCCGTCATATACTCTTCACACCTTGTCTCGAGCGTAATAAACATCTTCCCCCTGACCCACCACTCGAGATTCGTCAAGTCATCTTCGTTCTGCCCGTCCCCTCCAACCGATTGCCCGTCTCGGTCCTGAACACCTCTGTCGATCCCCCCGCCAGCGTCGAACCGATCGTCCCCAGCACCATAATGGTAATCGAACGGAGGGAGAGCTAGTCGGATAGCCACGTCCTCGATCTCGTAGAGCTCCCTTTCGTCTACTTCTCTGTAGATAGAGGGTAGAACTGGGCCCGCTGAAACCCCGATTTCGAATCTTCCGATTTCTCGTTCGCCCATGGAGCGTGACAGGGATTTTGTGGCCTTGAATAAGCTCAAACTGAATGGTGGAAGTCTACCGGTATGGATCGCTCGTCGATTTTCGCGCTCGTACCAGTTCCGCACTTTATCATATGCTTCTTTCTGGCACAGATCAGGTGGCGTAGACTCCTGACCCATCATCTGCAGCATGAAGGTGTCATTGGATAGATCTAGGCCGATCTTGGTATCCATGTCTTGATGAATTGCACCCTGGAAATCTTCATCTCTCGTATGTTGATTAACTTGGCGGAACACGCCCAAGTACTTACTCGCTTCTTCTCTCGCCTCCCTTGAAGTTCTCGCGATCGGTTGCCATCGTTGGTTCAGGAATGAGGAGATTGAGTATTGGATGTGGAGAGAGGGACAATGCGGGGTTGCTGCCCAAGAGCATGATGCCAGACATGTGTCGAAGTTCTGGAGGGAATTTCGGAAAGAGGGCAAATTGAAGACCAACGAATGGAGAAAACGCTTCTGCCGGGCCCAGAGCTTGGGTGTTTGAGTTTGAGTTGGACCATGATGGAAATTCTGACGAGCAGCCAAAGAGGTCTTCTGAGGGTTGACCTGAACCCAAGTGGCTGGTCGCTGCACTTTCTACTTCCTGAGATTTGGGAGAGTGTCTGTACTTATGTTTAAGTGGCCCTTTGTTGTGCTTACTGACCAGTATTTCTGTCTTTCTTGTCTTTAGTTTTGTGAAGCCATTGCTGCTATACAGTTGTCAACTCACCCTGAAAAAGTGCTCTGTGAGTACCCGGCGTCTCTCCAGCTTTCAATGTACCAAGTGGGCAGAGACATTTAGTTCCCTACTCTAGCTCTCCATTGTTTCAGAACTTCTTGTACAATACAATTCTCACAAGGCTCAAAATGTTCAAGCCTGTTTTCGTACAATCTAGTCCCCTCCATTTCCAATGTTCCGCTCAGTTCTCGTACAGTACAATCAAGCACTCTCCATATCCAATGTTCCAAGTATTTTCGTACGATGTGTCATCCAACTTGCTCTGAATGTTCCTTCCAGTCCTTGTACAATGAAGTCCTCTCCAATCTGCCACGGCTTTGCTGTACATCCAAGATCCTTTCCTCATACCATCCCAAGGAATCGCCTGCCCACGGCCCTCGTAGTCAGCGAAGACCAGCTCCAGCCCGGGAAGCCCGGAGCTTTCCCTCTCAAATTGACGCCACTTGTTTCTATTTCCCCGGGCTTGGTCACTGGCCCAGACACCCATCTTCTCTCAAACATCGCCAACCGCTTCCGGCTATAAATGAGCTCTCTTTCAGCCGCTGCTGTCCACGGAAGGAAACCTCCTTCGCCCAGTCTGGGATACTGAAATTGATTGTACTTATAATGGGATTGAACTGGGAGGACCTGCTGCTGCTTTACCTGGGGGACGACGACGTAGAGGTTGTTGGTGTTTCTGAATTCCTTGAGGATTTGATAGACCATGTTATCAAGAAAGGCACCCAATTAAATGTAGCGATACATGGGGTTCCAGGGCTCGCACAGACCAGAAAGTCAACAGCACGAGCTTTTCATTGGCCTTCACTCCCTGTCTGTGGCGGGCTCGCTACATTTAATTGCCCTGATACGTTGCATTCCAAGTCCCCTGTAAGCCCTGTAGGGGTCCCCTGAAGTGTGGCTTACCCCGCCTGGTGCCGCTATCTCTTACCGGACTAGAGCCTCTAATTTCGATTATTTTTTGACAACATCGATTCTATACAAAAACCTTTAAATCTAGTATATTGTAGCCCTTCCGTCTTTATACTCATTACCCCCTATCAGACGAATTATCTCCTTTACGTAATGAAGAATTGTCTCAATCTACTCTTGAAACTTGCTTTGAGGCAAATCTTGCTAGCATTTCCTTGCTCTAAGCTTCTTTTTATGAGTCGTTGGTCCCCGCTTCGTTGTTTCCTTCTTCATATAAAACCAAGCTTTCTCAATTGCATTGAGATCAGACAAGTTCGCTGGCCAAAGCATTTTCATGATCTTCTATCCCTTCGTCTGGCGAGACATTGCCAGGTGCTAGCAGGGCCCCGGCTCAAAGCGCAAGGGATAGATGACTAAAAGATTTATAAGCAAAAGTACGCCTGCGCCATGCTGATAGTCTGATCCAGACCCCCTTGCTAGTGCCTGGCAATGTCTCACCTGTGTCTAAGACACGAGCAAAGACTTCATACGCCTGATCTCACACAATTATGCTCTGTACAGCAAAGTTATGCGGGTATATTTTATATCACAATTTAACCGTTTCTTCTATCTGTGTACTGGGTGTGTGCGTTCTTCCTGTAATATGAGAAACAGGTCTTCGTGCCTTGACGTGGATTTTGACTATGGATGTCCACATCACCGTCGATGCCGTACTACTACATGGCAAAGTATACAGTTGAACTATGCCACTTGCCAAGAGCGAAAGGAGCTATAAATGTGCCTGGTTATACTATAAAGGAAGCCTGGTCTTGCAATCTAAATTTGAGCTTACAAGCTGAGCGCAATTCATTCTATGTCAGGTAGTGACGCACTGCCACTATACGGATCAAATATATATACGCCTCGCAACAAGTGATTGTCCCTAACTACATTGTGCACATATACAGAGATAATGTCCAAAGTAATGTAAATGCGACTCGACCACTCCTTATTCTTCACGCTCCGTGTCCTTCATAGTATTTAAATGCGCTGCTTGTCTTTCAGCCTCACATTGTTGCCTTTGCAATTTTAAAATCTCTTGAATATCTGCACTGGTAATTCTAAGTTTCTTTTCGTTGTCAAGTGCTTTGTTGCTGTCAATGACTTTAATCTTTGTCGCATTAGGACGAAATAGGGGCTTCTAGTCGTCTTCGCTGAAAGCTCAATTTTTTGCCCTGAAAATATTGTACTGCCACCCAAAGTGCTTCATTAATTGTGAGAGGCAAAAGTCCAAGCGCCAGTGATTTCTTACCACCCTTGGTTGTCCTATGTGTCCTGATATTCGTGTCATCAACATCCGTTTTAACGTAAACGAGCAGTCTCTTATGTCTGTGTAGTATCTACTAGCCCCTGACGCTATGCCAAATTTGGCAGGACTCAGGAGCGAGAAAGGTGATTCACACAGTCTTCAGAAATTAGCATCCACTGTCACATGTCTGTTCATTGTTCCATGCTCATTACTACAGTCAATCAAGATTTCAGAGAAGCATTGTTGATTCACTATCTCTCATCCCCTTCCTCCCCTTCATACTCAAACCGCAAATTCGTCTCAAGCCTTGGACACTCCTTCAATCCACAGCCAAGCTGGAATGTCATTATTTCTTCCTTCATTTGCGGACACTGGGTTTCCAGCAGCCGAGTCACGAGGCTGCAGTAGGTTATTTGGACAAGGAAGCATCTGCAGCCAGAATATGTTTGGTAAAGTGTGATGCACATTTTGTTTCGTTTGAGCTGTTTGCCTTTGCTGGTGTGATCTTGTGTTCAATGTTGGAAGGAGAGTGATTTGGAGGAAAAGAGGGAATGTTTGTGGAGAAAGCGGACGAATTTGTAGAGCATTGAGGATGGATAATGAACATTCACACAGTGTGCTCAGTGACCACCGGAGGACTTCTTCTAAATCACCGACCAAACTATTCCGTTATCTCAGAACTTACCTAAAGCACTTATTACAATGCCTTCAACCCTCTACAAAGCAAACCTTCTCCAAATTTAGCTGCTCTTAGGCCTCAGTATATGCTAAGAATAAGTTGAACTTGACCATCTTTCCACTGTAGAGGAAGAGAACTCGCTGTTTTTGCATCCCTCAATGCCTGGAAGGCCTCACAGAGGAGCGCCGTTCTTTCTAGTGTACACTCCCCTGAACCCCCACCAACTCCGTCGAGTTCAGGCTGCATCGTTGACAACAAGTTGACGAATCGGAGCTTCTTGATAGATAATCAGCTTTGTCACATACATAGAGCGTGGTTCCGTCTCTTTGTTGAATGCTTAGGGCTTTGTGGGGGCTATGGTGGAGAGAGCGTTCAGCAATTCACTGAGGGGGAGTGATTTGAAATGCAAGGAGGCGAAGAAGCCCTATTTCGGTCCTCGAAGAGCTCTGGCATATATGAATAGACACGGTATTACCCGCCAAAGATTTATTTATGTAAGAGAATTTACTGTGGCTATGCAAGAGAAAGGGAAGAATATTCCGGTTGAAGAGAAGCGCTCTCAGGAGCGCGTAAAAGCCCCACCATGCACTTTGGGATTACTGGCCTTCTTAAAAATCATTCACCCGGGCGGAGGAGTATATCCCTAACTGGGAAATCTGAGAAGTATTTCGAATTTGATCTGGCAGGTAGAAATCTCTCTCACAAAATGGGAAGTGCGACACGAGTGATGGCCGGATCGGGAAGTGCGAACCGAGCTTACCTTCTGCATCCAATGAGAAACAACCTCTCTGAAGTTCTCATAGCCGCAGTTAGAGACCAACCAACTCAAACCCGACGTCATTCTTTGAGGTTTTCTTTTTCAAATGGTATATAAGCTGACGCCCTTCTGGTTATGCCATTAAGAAATCACCAACAAGTATATTGGATACTCGGCACAACTGTCACTCGACAGCATTCTCCTGAAAACCAGCCCATCAAGACTTTGCCCTTCAACTGCAAGATTTCAAAACATCATCCTCAGTTCAAATTCAGAAAGTATCAACTTACCCATCCAAAATGGCTTCGGCAAACTCCCAAACCCTCGAAGCAATGTGGGAATATCTCTCAACGCTCAATTCCAGCTCACCGGATTCTGCCATCCAAGCCTACACCCAATTTTTCACACCCACCGCAATCGCCTACCTCTCAGGAATGAGCCAGCCCCCAGCAACTTCCCACGACACCCTCGCAACCGCGCTTAAAGCTCTTCTTACCTACTGGGGTCACCTTGAGCGGAAGGTCATCGCTCATGTTGAAGGCGAAGAAGGATCTGTAGTAAATGCTATGGAGAACCGGTTGCTGATTGCGGGGGAGGTTGTGGAGGGGTTCAAGGAGTGTGAGGTTGTGAGGTTTGAGGAGGGGAAGATTAAAGAGTACTTGTTGTATTGTGACCCCGCGCCAATACTGGCTGTTTTTGCGAAGAAGGCTGGGGGCAACGCGTAAAGATGGAGAGTTAGATGTAGATTAGTGGATGCTAGAAACGTATGCAGTGAGAGCTTGAAGAGTGGCTGTTATGCTACACGAGATCTTTTTCTAAAAACTTCAATGTACCATAAAAACAGTGGAATTAAGATATCTGCGTTCATTCTTGTTTTTGGAGCTTATGTGCACTCTACAGGCCTCCATCACCTCCCTCATAGGGCTTGACCTTGTTCATCAGTTTGATAAACGTGTCATCTCCGTACAGGTTCATCAATCTCTTCCCCTTCTCAGAATTTGCTGCCTCAACCCACCTAATGCGACTCGCATCGTAAAAGTCAATATAGGTAGCTGTTGGATTTATCAGCAGCACTTCAAACATGTTTGGAGTAGCAAAACTCACGTTCACCAGTTCCATCCTCCTTCGCCATCCTCTCCTTCAAGTACATCCACTGCACCTTAAGTTCCTGAAAGATCGCATCCTCCGAACCCCCCATCTTCTCCAAATACTTTTCCAGAGGCCCGTAATCCGCTTCTCTGGTTCTCTTGAAAAACTCCTTCGACCCATCATCCGGATCCAACGCATTCTTGTACACGTCATAGCAAATCCAAAAATAGACCGCTCTGTTGGCCAATTTTGTGTTCTTCGCATGCTTCTTAGCTTCCTCGATCAATTTTAGGTCTGGGTAACCATCTTTTTCGGTAAATCTCTCATTGAGAAGTTCAGCGATGGGAGTGCTGTCGTTTTTAGCGATGTGGGGAGCCTGCAAGATCTCGATGATAGGCACCGTGCAGTCGTCGTCTGGCCATGTGGGGGAGAGGAGCTTCTGGCAGGTGGGCTTGATGGCTGGGTAGGAGAGTTTTACGCACTCATAGGGGATGCGCTTGTAGTTGAGGGCATATCGAGTGCGCCAGCAGGCTGGTGACCAGCACTTGGGCCCACTGAGGTCGTAGAAGCGAACGAGGGGTTCTTGGGAAGCCATCTTCACGGATAGTTTGGGAGTGGAGCGAGGGAGAATATGGTTGGAAGAAGTGGAGCTATAAAGAAGAAGGAGGAGGTATTTATAGATGATGGTAGTCAGCTTCGTGCCATGCTGCGCCCCAGTGACATTGGAAGTGTAGTGGGGTGGTTCTTGCAAATCAATAGAACCCGCCTTCCTTTTTAGGCTTGTTAAATGAATTCAGGGTCGTCAGACTACGTCCTTAACAACAGACATGGCTAACAATAATATCATTTGAATACTGGAGGGCATATCAATCGAATGATAAAAATGTGTATTAAACATTATTGGGAGAATGCTGACGCGGAAATTCCGGTATTGAACCGCTCAGTGTTTTGCTACCCAAATTCGGATAGCAGTAGTACCTCGATAGAGAATCTCAACCGCCAAAGAAAATGGAGACTGAAATCCCGATTTGAGGAAGTCATTCAAAGGATTCAAGAAATGCGAGAAATGTTTGAAGTCATAAATCACCGACCACAAGCGGAAGTCTCGACGACCCTAGTTGGAGGACGTACAAATTCGATGCAGGGCTGGGCACAGACCGGGCTGCCTGAGCTACAAAGGGCAAGGTTGACACATGAACAAGAGGCTGAGGGGGTCTCAAGTCAACCGAGGGTGGAGAGGCAGGAAGATAACTTAACGACAAGCGACTTGGCAGTGGCTGATGTGCTATTCAATGAACCGCGGCCAGGGAGTCAAGAAGGAAATTCTCGAGCAAGAAGAAGGTTATGGATGATTTTGGGATTTCACTTTGATAGAGGTTGGGCGGTCAATAAGATTGGAAATATTAGAATGAATATGAATTGTAAACCTCCGAAGATACATTGATATTCAAAGATGGTGCGCAGATGAGGAAATCCTAAGTGAGACGCGAATTTCAAAGCTATCTAGAAGCGGAGAGCATTTGAATGGGCCTGCGAGAATCTCCTTCTCCAATCTCCGAAGGGATGATCCAAGTTGACTCTTTGTTTCTCTGTAATCGAGATTTCGTGCTTAATGAGTTTGTTAGAGAATGATGTTCCACCAGATGCCAGAATATTGTGGATTCCACTTGTAATCTCGTATAACGAAGCTCCAAAACAGCACCAAACCTGCTCTGCAGAAATACACCAACAACAGCGACATCAAACACCACCCAGCAGAATCATATTTGGAAAGCACACGTCACTGAACACAATACATAAAGGTGGTCCTTCCTCTCAGCCGATCTTACCATCCAACCTCCCGCGTTTAGAGTTGCCTTCCACCAAGGAGTATCCAAACAACGCATCGCCTGTGAAAACGCAGTTACCAATACTCGAATCTCCATCATGCTCAATGAGGCGAGGCAAAGGCTGCTCGCAAGAATGTTGTCTTTGCAGCAAGAATCCAAATTTTGGAAACAGAGAATCCACTAAATATCCAAATCTCGAACGAAGGGAGTAAGAAGATGGAGAGAGCGGACGCGATTGCTGAGAAGAAGAGACTGAATTTGCATAAGGAAAGCGAGTTAAAGAGCGAGATCATGTGGACGAGAACAAGGAGAGAGAGGCGGAGTGGTAAACAACAAGGCCTAGAAGAGTTAGTAAATAGAGAAAGGTGAATTGGCGTAAAATGAAAGAGTAGAAGGAGCAAGAGCCGATACTCAGTGTAATACTCCTCAAAGCCTTCATCTGCTCGCTTACCTAGCCTTACATAGAAACGACATAAGGTGACGGGAATACAGGGCATACGGACAGGTTCAGGGCTGCGAAGGCACTAATACATGTGATTTGAGGATTGCACTCGCTGTAGAGTCCTATTACTCTAGGCCCTACCCCCTAATTTAAGGCTGCGGGACATTTACAAGGAGTACCACACCTTTCAAGATCCGTCTCTTGTCCGTAATTTCAAGGCAACTTCACTAAAGAGCCCTACAAAAACTTCCCTTATAGCGTCCAGGCGCTATTCACCCCGCAATTCATTACTAACCCACCACATATCTCTAGGAATCTACCCTAAAGCACGCCGTAAGCCATAGGGAAGGTTGTGGAAAATTTTCAAGAGTAGCGTTGCTGGCACGAGTGTAATAACAGGATGTAGAATGTGAATGAGAAGGGCGGGCAGGAGTGGAGTTTGATGGAGCGAGAGAGTGCGAGGAGGGATCAGAGTGGAGAGAAGGAGAACGATACGAGGATTAAGAGGCAGGAGCTGGAGAGCGATGCCAGGATTGATATGCTGGTAAGTATGGAAGTGAGGAGGGGACGAAACGACGTTTAGAAGAAGCAGATGCAAAAGAAGTGAAGAAATTGTTCTGGAGATGAAGTATGAGGGTCGGTTGGGATGCTTGTAGCTCAGGGAGCACGCGGGAAATAGGGTTTGGGAAGAGAGTTGTTTGAGATGGCACCAAAATCGCTGTGCCATAAGCAGTATGATACAATAGATACCTGAAATTACGCCAAGAAGAAATTTCGTCTTTCATTTGGAGAAGGGAACGAAGGTAAAGAATATTCCTGAAATTGGTATTAGAAAGGTTCTCGAGGCTTGGAGACAATGCTGCAAAGAAATAAGACCTCGTCACTCCAACTGAACTCGGATCTAAAAATCTTGAATCCTGCGAAAACTAGCAAACCATAGCATTGGCAGGAACATTTAGCAAATCATCTCACCAATCCATTAGCAAAGTCCGAAAGTACTTCGACTTCCCTTCGCGGACCCAAGCTAGCCGAAGCAATCGCCATCCGGAACAAATCATTCGTCCATACCTCCATTTGTGCGAGAACAACACCGCCTCACGCAAGCCCACGAAGACGCTCTCGCCCAAGCACGAATCAATGCCATTCAGGAAGAGAGCAAACAAAAGCTGGCTCACGGCAAAGAAACTCACGACGAGAAGCAGCAGGCACTTTCCAAGAAGAAAAAAGTCAGTCTAGTGAAGGCAAAGGTGGGGAGGGACGCATTGGAGGAGTACCTGAATAAAAAGAGCTACTAGGTGGCAAAGACTGAGAATCTGAGGAGGGAGTTGATAAGGAGCGACCAAGGACTATGATACTCAGTGTTGCTTTTTTGTCCATCCGAATTCAGGGAGGCCACTTGGGCAAATAACGAGATGATGTATCTATTTGCAGATAGACACAAAAGGGGAAATGATTAATATCATGAATGCCATTTGAAGACTGGGCCACGCTAATCTCAGGCTTATACCGAACGCCGATGTTAGCTAGCAAAATTCCGTCGCTGAATACACCAAAATGACACAATCTGTGACTCCATGTCCATGCATATCTGCTCCAAATCCATGGCATTAAAAGTTCGTATTCTGTGAAAACATTAAGGCTCGCCGAGAAGTCTGGCTGTAATGTCCCCCATGTAGGCTTCCTCAAGCTCGTAGTCCTCGCCGTTGTTCCGGTCGATATTGACGTAGTTGAATGCCTCGACTACCCGATCGATGTCGAAACCCATGTTGACAAAGCGGTCAATCAGGTCCTTGTTGTACCCTTGGTATCTATTCACACATCAGCACAGAATCCAACACTCATGGACGGCAGCCTTACCTCAACATTTGCTGTCTTAGTTCCTCCTCCCGAGAGAGGATCTTTTGCGACTTTGGCTTGGACTTGGTAGGCTGTTGTGCAATAGTGTTCTCCCAATTCGTCGACTTTGGTGCATTTGCATGCTTGATTGCCCACTCTCTTGCCACGCGCTGGAATTGTTCCGGATTCTTCATAAGCATGCTTGCGACTTCAGCATCTTGCGGATCTTTCGGCTCGGGTGTGCTGAGGAGCGATTGTAAGGAGAGGAGAGCTGATTTAATAGTAAGGACTGGTGACCAGGCTGTGCCCAGAGTATCGAGGCAAATAGCTCCCTGAAGTGTGTCAGCACAGTGAACTGTGAATGGGTAACAGCGACACGTACGGTTTGGCTGCTAACATTAGGATGCCACAGCTTTGTCTTGAAAGACATTTGAGGCGGTCGAAACGGATATTCTTGTGGGATCTTGATGTCGACTACAAATGTGCCTCCTTCATAAGGGGTATCTGGGGGGCCTGGAAAGGAAGCATGGAGATGTGAAAGATCAGATCCTCCATCCGCTGCTTCTGCCAATATTTTCGAGTCAACGTCGCTCTGGATATCTGCGAGCTCCTTAGCTATACGGCGGAGACGGTTCGAAGCCATGGCGACCGAGATTTCGAGGGATGATCGAGCAGGGCCGACTCGGGATCAGGCTGAAGTAAATACGGGGTTTCTTTTGTCGTAGAAGAGTCTAGTAAGCTCAGCTGCGATTCACAATTATTCGAGACTGGTTCGCTCTGGTGAATGATGATTCGAGTGTTACTTGAGCTGTATCGGAAGTCAGAAGAGCGAAAAGGAGAAAGCGCCTGTGAATACACGACACTGCAGAACAAAGCATATTTGGGGGGAAGAGCTGGGCGGCTGGCAAGGCAGTTATAGAGAGCCTTACCTGTGGGGCAAGTTGGCAGTCTGTTTGTTGGCGGGGTACTCGGTGTTTCGAGGAGGGTATTGGGGATGCGATGGAGACGAAAGTGGGTTTATTTAGCTGTAGAAAGTTCTCTCCCAAGACCTCTCAAAGCAGCTGTCCGTTGAAAGAGTACTGTGGTGACTGTTCTGTACGTGGTTCCAGTGGTGGTTTGTCTCGAGGCTGGAATCCGATAGTCACCTCGAGACAGGGAATCTATTATGGGCTTAGCGCCGGATCCGCTTAGTCATGCTCTAATTCGCGTCGCCTTGTCGCCTGCGGAATCTCGTCGAGCTTCCCACGGAGCTTCATTACAGACAACTCTCCTGCTTGCATCAGCAACCTCGTCTTCATCCATAGAACGAGACAGGACTTGCCTCGACCCTTGGTTTCTCAAAGCCTGTACCTAGAAGCGTTTTGATAGTGCTGCGATCAAGATGGTAAGCTATTGTTGACACTGGGCTGAGAGGCAAAACTGACAAACCATCACAGGGAAATCAACAATCTGGCATGGGAGGTGCGGGACAGGGTGGGGACAACAAAGATGAGAAGGACAAGAAGGTATGAAGGCAAGATCGCATCAATTTGATGATGCTGACCTCCCCTTCAATAGAAGGACAAGCCTAAGTACGAACCACCTCCACGACCAACAACCAGAATCGGCAGGAAGAAGCGCAAGGCAGCCGGTCCAAATGCATCAGCAAAGCTCCCTGCTGTCTATCCTACCTCTCGATGCAAGCTAAGATACCTCCGAATGCAACGAATTCATGATCATCTCCTCCTCGAAGAGGAATATGTTGAGAATCAGGAACGCCTGCGAAAGGCAAAGGCTGCAAAAGAGGGCGGAGCTCCTGTAGGTGGTGACGCGGATGCGCTGGACAGGAATGCAGATGAGCGAGGACGGGTTGATGATATGCGAGGAAGCCCAATGGGTGTTGGAACTTTGGAGGAAATGATCGATGATGATCATGCCATCGTCTCTTCCACCACTGGCCCCGAATATTATGTCTCCATCATGTCCTTTGTCGACAAGGATCTATTGGAACCGGGTGCGAGCGTCTTGCTTCATCACAAGTCCGTCTCCATCGTTGGTGTTCTCACCGATGATGCCGATCCTCTGGTCACGGTCATGAAGCTCGACAAGGCACCAACTGAGTCATATGCGGATATTGGTGGATTGGAACAACAAATTCAAGAAGTCCGGGAGTCTGTAGAACTACCCCTGCTGCATCCCGAGCTGTATGAAGAAATGGGCATCAAACCCCCAAAGGGTGTCATTCTCTACGGTGCTCCTGGTACTGGAAAGACTCTGTTGGCAAAGGCTGTTGCAAATCAAACGAGTGCAACTTTCTTGCGTATTGTGGGTAGTGAGTTGATCCAGAAGTATCTTGGTGACGGACCACGCCTTGTCAGACAACTTTTCCAGGTATGTATGGCTCCTTGACTCTGGCAAGTCAAGCTAATTTCTCCAGGTCGCCGCTGAGAATGCACCCTCCATTGTTTTCATTGACGAAATCGACGCCATCGGTACGAAGCGATACGAGTCTACATCAGGGGGAGAGCGAGAAGTCCAAAGAACCATGTTAGAGCTTTTGAATCAGCTCGATGGATTCGATGACCGAGGAGACGTCAAAGTCATCATGGCTACCAACAAAATCGAGACCCTCGACCCTGCCCTCATCCGACCCGGCCGTATCGACCGAAAGATCCTCTTTGAAAACCCCGATCAAGTCACCAAGCGCAAGATCTTCACTCTCCACACCTCAAAGATGTCCTTGAATGAAGATGTCGATTTGGAAGAATTCATTAACCAAAAAGACGATCTGTCTGGTGCTGATATCAAGGCTATCTGCTCTGAAGCAGGGTTGATGGCATTGAGAGAGCGTAGAATGCGTGTGCAGATGGCGGATTTCCGGGCTGCAAGAGAGCGTGTTTTGAAGACGAAGAGCGAGGGTGAGCCCGAGGGACTGTATTTGTAGATGGATGAGCATTTGGGAGAGGGGGGATGCTAGAGCATGCTTGCTTCGATTCGTGGCACGTGTATTCTAGATTCATAATGCATTGCGATGAGTGGTGCTTTACCTCTTTTTTTTGCTATATTCCTACATTCTGCGAAATGGGGGTCCGTGGACCGAAATCCGCATGGAGACTAAATGCAAGTGCATTGCTCCTCATAAAGCCAGCTCGAGGGAACTAGACCTTCCGAAGGACTCAATGGCCCTGGGCCAGAGTTCATGCGCAGACGTTGTGTTGCGGATGTGTTGTCCCTCGAAAACCCTTCCACGTCTTGCCTGCCTCCGTTGAATTCCTCGAGGCATTTGACCCACTGGTGTTATGCACTTCGAGCAGTCCTGAGCTTTAAAAACTCTGTCAAGAACGCTTTGCTATCATTCTCGTTTTTTGTCGTCATCCAATCTGCTTCTCTACAGTAAAATAGTCACGGGCGCGAGTCGCCATCGATTGGACGACCAAGCAGGCGGGACAACCTCACTTCTTTTGGTACAGGGCCACTCGATTGACCAAAACGCTCTCTCTTCTTCCACCATGAGGATGTGATCCCGTCATAATTACTGCACCATATTTATCACAAGGACAACAGTCTGGCTCTGTAGCTGGCAATAACACCACGGTGGCAATCCTCTGAAAAGAGAAGGACACCATAGTCAGCATGAACGCATTGATGGAGGGTTTGCACAGTTGGAGATCTACTTGTACGACCCCAGATTCTCCAGGCATTTGCCAGTTAAATTCTCCATCATGAATTTCCGGGATATGGGGTTTCTGTTTTCTGCCAGACGACGCCATGTGCGAGGGGAACGCGAACGCAAAACTCTATAAATTGCTTGCCTGTGCCCAGGACAGACAGATGAGCAATTGAGCGTCTTCGTAAGACTCGTACTTGGGAACAGGGCTGGCTCGGTGTCAACGTAACAGCTTTTCTTCGAATGAGCTGGCCAATCGAAGCGATAGAATTCCGAGCGTGGGCAAGCGTCGATTTTCTGAGAGTCTAGACCAATGTATAACTCGTTCTTCAGACTATTGTCATTCTCCTCCCTGTTGTCATCCTTGCTTTTGTCGTCCAGTCTCGATCCTCTGCAGCAATCAAGGGCCCCTACTATGTCGTACCACAATACGAGCGCGTAACAAAGCTTTTTCTGGGACCCAGAGAGTAACACGTTTTCATGCAACACGCCAACCCTCGGCGCTTGAGTGCGTTCCCGCAGATTCCCCCAGGTCTCTCCGGTAGGTGTCAACTTGGAGTTGCTCGAGAAAATTCAGCACTATTGACTGTTTATATGTTACTGGAGAGAAAGTTGAATCACGCTTGTGGTAGGGAGCGGTGCCGTACTTCTTCACCTTACATATTCTTTTTCGGTAAGCAGTGAGGGTTTTCTTGGAGTGAACGGTATATTTGCGCGGACAATGAGCTTCCTGGAGTGTCTATACAACGCACCTGATTCCGCGAGCTGAATCAGCACCGAAATGGAACGTCCCAAAATTAACGGATGGGAAAGTCCTCAAATGACAGCTGTGCATAGACACTCGCCGGCATCGGGGCAAATCCTCTGAATGAGGATGTCTAGGTAGTTGAGCCGATGGTAAGCTATAAAGTTTACAGGCTTGATGTATTTTTGCAATTCAACACTTCTGGAACTGCTCGATCTTATATCTAGGAATTCTTGAAGACCAATTAATTTATGTTGCCTTGAAGCATAAATTGTTTTCTATGCATCAACACATAACCCTTGGCTGGGTGTGCAAAGGTTGAATCAGCATTTGAGTTCAACATAAGACGCTGTTGCCAGCCGGCAGCCGGGTGTTCCAAAGAAAGCAGCCTCATTTAGGGCAGGGTTTTCAATGGCCTACGAATCTGCGAGTTTCAGAGTGCAAACGAACTCAATCTCCCAGGAATTTGGGCATCTGCATACCCACGAAATCCTTCCTCTGTCAAACATATCTTTTGTCGTCACTGTTTTCTTGCTGCATCAGCCTTGCCCGGGCAGCAATTGTTGGCTTTGCAACGAAGCTCTGAGCTGACACCCAATTTTGAGCACGGTGCTGGGCTTACCAATATTCGATACATAATCAAGTACCTCTAGTTGAGGGTTGCTTGTGTATTCGAGGCCATAGGTGGTCTTTCCCAGCCTCCGTGGGTCCATGGTGTGAGCTCAAAGTCACTCTCACCTTTGCGGAGCGGAGGACGTGACTCGTCTTCGAGCGAGAAAAGCTTTCCTCCGTCGGCCAAGGAAATACCATTGCCGCGTTCTCGTTCTGTAACTACCCCACCGTCTCTTAGGAAGTAGTACATCGGTGCTTTCTATAGCGGATTATTTTTCCTTGTTGGGTCACTGCAGCGATTTACTTTGCGTCATATACAACGCATTTCAAAGGTTGAGGTTGTGGTCGTGCAGGGCTATATAAAACGGCTGCTTACGCTGAGGATTTAAATATTAACCAGCAATAGGTGAATTGCTAAAGGACTGAATATAGTTACCTATTCGTTGCTTGCCTGCACCTTGAAGAAGCTAGCTTGACGCCTTGGGAAACCTTTTATGAAATCCACTAGATTCCCGTATTCAACAACACTCGCAGGGTTGGGAACCGCCCTGCACAGAACGGTCGAGACCTTTAATTTCCACAACAGAGTGGTGGTCAAAGTTACATTCAATGAAGCATCCGTGGGTGAGGGTGGATACTCAAATTTGAGTACCTGCAAATCATTTGAGGCAGCAGTCAACATGGGAGTCGGCTTTCAACCAGATATCAGTCTCGAATAATATGTTGCAGCCCATATCCTGCTCTGTACAGGCGGCAGTCCCTTCCAATTTGAACCGGTATTATGACGTTCCCACATTGCTGTAGTTTCGAGTTTGCTGTCAAGTGGCAAATTGTTGTCATTAATTTCCTGCCCACCTTTTGAGATGCTGCGCTTTATTAAAAAAACATTCGCAGACTTCAAACCAGAGATTCCGAGATTGGCATGCTCGCCTCCGGGAAAACTGGCGGGTTCCATGCACTCACTGCAGTTTGCCGTTGCGACAGGACCCTCAGTATGGCTTTAATTGACAGGTCCTTTCTTTATTAATAGGGCTCAGACTCCACGCGTGATTTTATATTAGAAGAGGAGGAAACTACAACAAATGAGAAGAGTAATGATAATAGTCCCCTCTGTCAGGTTTGATGTCCCGTTCTAGTTGGGAGGGGATTGCCCGGCTTCCTAGGGGTACATGCCTGTATTGCGAACCCTGAGCTGTGGTGGTGAATGCAACTTCGTAGTGCCTACAGACATTCACGAGGCTCAACTCAGAGAAATCAAATTCTGCCGGTCGAGTGATCGCTTCTCGAGGAAAACAGTCTTCAAGTTCTGTAACTCATCGTCTCTTTCTGACCCTTGCAAATGAGCTCAGCTCGACGCTATTGCGAATTCAGCAATTCCATACTGTTAATATACTAGCTATACTCTATACAATCGTCTCAACTCATTGCTGTCAAGTTCTTTGTCACTGTCCAATATTCCTCTGTCATGAGACGTTCACCTGTCGTCTCGTCTGACCAAACAATAAAGCAAGAGCCCTCGAGTCGAACATGTGCACTGCAAACCATTAGTTTGTTAGACATAATATAGAACAATCCCCTGCAGTCATGCCCTTCTTCCCACTGAACCATTCCTCTAGCACATGAACCAAGCGGAGGTGTTTTTCTCGCCTCAGAATCAATCGCCTTATATACTGCTTATTGTGCTTGCTTTGTCCTCAGATCTACAACATTTTCGAAATAGGAGTTTTTCTTGACTCACTTAGAGTATTGGTGTTATGTATAGACCAATGATCGACAGCAGAAAAATGGAAAGGAGGTCGGTTATGTATCACGTGATACCCCTGAGTCTGTGTGCAATGACAAGGACTAACTGATTGTGGCCGCCCACATAAAAGGAAGTGATGAGTTTCTCGGGTTTATTATCTGGTATACTGTTGAGTCGTATTTGGATTTGAATTCCGAGTTCTTGCAATACCATTGCAGTATGATCTCTCATTGGGCGTAACGCGATGGCTCCGCTTAGTCAGGCTGGGTGCATGGAGTTCTCACACACTAGCTCTTTTCTAGCGAGCTTTAATCAACTCTTTTACTACAAATGCAACTCCCCTCTCTGCTAGATTTACGTGCATTACGAGTTCAGTAGGCTTTTCTCGAGATTCCTTCGCCACTACTCATTACAGCGACTATACCCACTGAGACTCTGAGCCTGGGGAATTGCAGTATAGTTTTAACCATCTTTGAAGCAGCACGGGTGGTGGGGTTATTAAGGAGTGATTCCCAAGCTTGATTTTTGCGGCATGCTACTTGCGGCCGATGCCTGTAAAGTTGTTTAACCCCACTAAATTGAGCGACGCAAGATTAGCCAACAGTGTTCCTCAAGGCACATGCATTTTTCGCTACCCCTTACTTCACTTCAACGTCAGGTCAACATCAACAATTCCATAATTCCTCAAAACCAAATTGCGAGCCTCTGAATAGGAAATCGTTCTAACCTTAGGATCATATCCTTTCTCTGGTTCTCGCCCATCTGGATATTTACTCCGCAAAGTAAAGTACAATAACCTCCGCAAGTTATTTATGAGAGCATAGATTCTGGAGTGATCCAAAACTCGCCACTAAACCCATACTCAATCGAGCCCTTGTCCTTATCTCCTCCACCTACCCAAATTTACTACCGTTTCTCCTGCTTTACATTCAACTTCTACACCCAGATATCTTCTGCTGCCCACCTGACTAATACAATTTGTTGTTTTGACAACCCTCCTGAAGCACATCGTGGCGAGGATCCGCGGGAGATAGGCTTTAATGGCAAAGAAGGAGAGTGTTGAGGTTGCCAAGAAGGCGGTTTTGGATAAGTTGGCGACTTCTAATTTGGAGAAAGTTTATGTCCATAGGGTCTCGGATGCCTGGGAGGCGGAGTGGAACGAGATTAGACTCGTTGTTCCTGGACAGCTTTGAGGTTCCTATTCTGCAACTTTCAGCTCTGCACTCTGTACCATAGATTAATTTCCATGAAGCCGTTACAGAGCAAATGAATTCTTCATCCTAAGAGCAAGCTTTGCAAGTATGTTGTGGGTATATTTTACGCCTTCAGCCACCACATTGCCAGATTGCTAAGAGAATCTAATTCTGTCTATGCATGCCTGTAATCTCCCTAGTATTGCAAATTGCTGACATGACGGGAGGAATTAAGTCGAATGAATCGGTCTCCCCTCCATCACCTGCTTGAAAACTTGCAAGGCAAGTTCCGGCTCTATGAAAGTACTTTCAGTCAGCCCAGTGCTTCCTCTTCTGATTCCCAACTTACGGTAATAAGACACGGAGTGCCCAGATTCAAAGACTCGCAGCCAGTTGAGCTGACCTTCTGCCTTATAAGTTCCAGCAACAACGCCATTGACGGTGTAATTCTTCACCTCCTTGTGCTTGAAGACGTGGATGTCAGGGTATGCGACTGCTTCCGCGACGGCCAAGTTTCCCATCCAGTCACACACCATGTCGGTATCACCTGCCCAGACGAGTGTGTTGACGCCACTCTTCACCACTTCTGAGAGTTGGGGGAGGAGAGAGCGTGCATCTGTGGGAAAGTCAGTCTCTGGTGGCTAGGAAGTTGGAGGTGGGGGTGAATGACATACTGTCTCCAGTTGATATAAATTGTTCTCCAACTCTATCAGAGCACAAGGTGAAGCTACCATTTGCCCCAATGGCATCCATAACTGCGGGGTCTGAGAGCCATGTGGCAAACGTCGCAGGTGGAGTAAACTTGGTAGAGTCTTTGCTGCTCTGTCGGATGTCGTAGGCGAAAATTGAAGGGTCTATGGCGTCCAGAGCTAAGTCATCGACACCTTTATTGCACCTGTTTGATCTTGAAGTCAGTACTGTCATATTTGAATATTCGATTTGCTTCAGCTCTTAAGACCATTAGGATTAAGCCAGTTTCAAGACCTACATCATGTTGGCTTCCATGCAAGCATCATCGAGGGTAGATCCAGCAGCACTGGTGCAATTCTTCAAGGCCGGAAGGCAAAGGTCATTGTACCCCTCCACCATCGATTCATATATAGACTCGTTGATGAGCGGGTAATATGAGTTCTTGTAGTAGAACTCAACCCCCTGTCTTTCTTGAATTGTGGCATCGTACCATCCATTATTGATTCCCAAAGCCACCAAGTTGACCTTTTGACCAACAATAGTGCCACGTTCAATTTCTTCGTTCTGCTGTTCGAAATAATGTGCGAATCCTGGAATTTGTTAGATCGAGATTGAAGTGAGGGCAAAAGGACGGACCGGGGCCATAATGACCGCCATATGACTCCGTGAAAATCCCGAAGTCGTGATTCTCATATTGAGGAAACTGAGCGAAGAAAGCTTGACCGAATTTCCAGACAAAGGGGGCAGCAGCTACGGTGGAGTTGACTTCGACAGTGGCATTAATGGCCCCGCTTGGTTGGCAGTGGCCCTCGTCGTCGCATGTTATAGAGGAATTGGTTTAGTCAGACTGGAAAGAGAATCCAACACCGGCAGGCTGATCGATGTAAAGCATGTTCGCGTACTCGTTCCAACTGTAGGGGTTTGATGAGGGCGTTGACGAGCCATTGTAGAATTGGCAAGGACTATTCGCCTGCCAGCTTGTGAGCACTGAACTTGGATCTGAAATGAAGAGATGCTACCTGAAGCAATCCCATCATGGAGGAGCATCCCGGACCACCGTTGAACCATGCAACGAGCAGAGCGTGTTCCGGACTGTGTCGAGCTTCGAAAAACCAGAAGAAGTAGCTGATATTCGCTGTGTTTTAGGTCAACGAGGACTCCACAAACTTGATGGAATTGGAGAAGCTACTCACATCCGACAGAGAAGTAACCCGAGTACTGGTTTACTCCCGGGGTGGTTTCACAGATCCCAGAATTGGTGACGAAGTCGAACTCTGAACCTATAGCATTGTGCTTGACGATTGTGTGCTTGTCTCCTTGTCTTTGACCCAGTGATTTTCCCCGGCTCAATCCTGAGTCAACCTCTCTGGAGGCATGAGGTGCTCCCCAGATAATACTCACGTGGACAAGAATGCAGGCCGTGACTCCCAACACGTTGGGTCTCATGGTGGTGTTGGTATATGGAATCCGAGACGGAACTTTTGTATTTGTATATCTAGTATATCAAATCAGAAACCCGACTTGAACGCGCAGTCGAAATTGAGCGGTTGTCAGGCTACTCGACCAGTGTTGTATGAAGAATGAAGGAGAATTTTACTCTCCCTAGAAACAATTATGCAAAGGGCATCGATGTGCGATGTCGCTTAGTGAAGAATGAAGAAAGGAGGACCGATCTGGCACTGACTCGCCGACGCCATGGGATCAGCTCCAGCATGCATTTTCGCAAACTTGGGGCACAAATTCTTGTAATCCCTTGCCTTGTCTTTTGAAAGTTGTTAATTGCTTGCCATGCGAAGGGCTGTGATTTATCTTAGAGTGTTCACCAGAAGTGTGGAAACGGACTTGCCTAAATAGGCTTCCATGTAAGGGAGGTTGTTACTCGTTACAGCGTCACCCTGCCGAAAATTCCTTGAGATCAAATCCAACTTAAGTTATAGTTCATGAAATGCGGATATAGTTTTCATATTTTCGCAGTCACCTTCATGGGCAGTGTCTGGGGAGGACTTCACTAGTAGTCGGCAATGCTGGGATTTTAGAGTCTTGATGAGAAATGCAGGTCGCAGCGTTCCTACAGCTGGGACGTCGCTACAGTACCATGATCTTCGAAAAGGGAACCACAAGATAAATATGTCAAGTGCTCATATCCAGCTCGGTTGGCATCAAGAGTCTGGCACTTCGCTCGAGAGTGTTTAAAAACAAATCAATTCGGAGAGACTTAATTGCTATGTTATTGCTATCCAAGGTGCGGCACATAATTGATCCACGCAACGCTCTCATACACGCCTACCGGTTCGGACCGCAAAGAATAAAAGGCGAGAAAAATGAGAACGAGGCGACCTGCAAGAAATGCATACGCAAATAAGCCACCAACTGCAAACTGAAGATGCATCCACCAACTCCTTTCATCAAATATTATCTCCGACTTGTTAATGAGCGTGAAAACAATACCTCCTGGAACCACGGAAGTGGTGACTAGCAGACTGCAAACCCTCCATAACAACTGTTCCTTCGGACTGGCAAACTCGAAATTCCACGCAAAGCAATGCACGCCTCCGCAAATCACACCGAAAAATGTCATGCCGCCGAGTAGGAAGTACCGCCCCTTAATCTCGACTGCGGGCAGTCCAAATTCATCGTCGTCGTGGAAGTACGGAGAGTCTCCACCGAGAAAGCCAGCATTGAAAGCGCTTGTATCGTCCAATGTCAAGACCTTTCGCTGGTTGACATCATAAGGCTTCTCCCACCAGAGCAAGTAGGTGGCGAAGGCGTTGGCTACTAGAGCTAGCGTGGCGATCTCGAGTTCTGATATAGGCATATTCTGGGTAGCTCTCGCGATGCTCTGAGCGATGAGCCAGCCAGCCTGTATACAGGCAACCAACTTCGCAAAACCGTCGGCTTTAGCAAGTTTTTCCACGTCACTTTTCGACAGGAGGTCAGCGTCTGGAACTCGCTTGAGTAGATAAGCGACTCCTTCTGGAGTTAGCAATTTGCTCCACGTTCTATGCTGGACTCTGTAACCACCCATGACGGCGTAAAATGACTGCGCCATCGACCAATTCTGATATCCATTCTTCCGTATCTCTCTCCGAAGACTTCGGCATGCCATGAACTGCGCGAAAGCCATGCCGAATGTAATCTCTGGCACAATGAAGGTGAATATCATCCATCCGAGCTTGCGGGGGAACGTTCGCTTGGTAGTGTAGCGATCTGACGGTATATCAAGATGAATGACGGTCCAGGTACAAGTAAATATGGTCGCGAGGCAGTTCCAGATCAATACTAAAGTGCTGCGATCAGTGCTACCCCATTTGAATCCGATTCTGTCGGAACCGTGACGTTGAGTACTGTTCGAAGTGGTGGAGTTTTGTGCAAGCACAGCGCTGCTGACGAGGCTGAGAAGGGCCAAATGCCCCAATTTCATGGTAACAATTCGAGATCGTAATATTCGAGAGAAAGTGTTCAAGCCGAAGAAACTCCTCTCTTCGGTGGTCTCGGGCTATGGTGTTTTAGCCGGCCCAAATGTCCCAAGTGTCAAAAGCATTGACAGCCGTGCATACTAGCAGTAGATATGTCCTTGGGTATGCAGTATATATGTCGAAGAGAGGGCTATGCAAGGCCGAATCCTGGCCCCAAGATTAGGTGGGGGTGCCTACTTCAGCTGAAAACCCTGGGCTCTGTGGGCTCTTATTCGCTAAACGCCCTGTGGCTGGCAGGCCGTAACGCCCCAATGAGGCTGTGCTGATCCAAAGGACATCCCGCAAACCACACCGAGAAATAATAGTCGGACTTAACGTCGCGACTAAAGGGGCCCCACCCTTTAGTCAGGGAAAGCAAGTTGTCCCGGGAAAGCAAGATGTCCCGCACCGATCGCGAAAATTGTAAATTTGTATGGAACACCCATAGTAAAAATCAATTAATTTGATCACCACTAGACTGAATTACCCTCAAAATCAGCCTAATTCAACAGCGATGGCCCGCCTAAGCAACCTCCCTAAAAATACACTTCTCCGCGATATGCCAGAGAGGGATAAGCTTCGTGAAGCTATTCAGTTCCTTAAGGCCAACCCAGAAGAGACTCCTGCGACTGCCGCGCGTGCGTGTTGTGTACGAAATGAGGATACAGTAAGGAAAGCATGGCAGAGAGAGAGGAAGAAGATAGGGACAGCTAGTAGTCAATGGGGAGGGCATAATAAGATCCTACGTCCTGATTAACACACGGCATTGATTCAGTACGCGGTATCGCACGCGATTAATGGAGGGAAAGGAGCTACAAAGCAGATAATGTATAACTGCGCGATATGGATGCGAACGGAGGACAATAAGACAGCTCCCTCCTGGAAATAGTTCTCCCAGTGGCTAAAGAGCACTCCAGAG
Source organism: Hyaloscypha sp. PMI_1271 (assembly GCA_021399465.1). Lineage (NCBI taxonomy): Eukaryota > Fungi > Ascomycota > Leotiomycetes > Helotiales > Hyaloscyphaceae > Hyaloscypha > Hyaloscypha sp. PMI_1271. The sequence goes on from JAJTUS010000054.1 coordinate 186,276, forward strand.
CTCTATATGATCAAGACGAAGCCTATTGCGAGCCATCGTGTCGATCTCTATACCGAACAAAGCCTCCGCGAATGGTTTGAGACTTAATATCGACCTGCACTTGAGGAAACTGGTATATGCCATGGTGATCGGATACATAATATGGACGAGAAGGGGGCACGAGTCTGTATGCCGGCTGGGGAGGAGGTAGTAGTCCCGATCGGAATTAGGGAGATGTATACTGGAATACCTGAAAATCGCATGTCCCTTACGATAATCGAATCTATATCTATAGACGGCAAGGCGATTCCACCGGTAGTAATTATCCCTGGAGTGATGATTATGGTTTCTTGGTTTCACGAAAATATGACCGGTCATGAGGTTATTATAGTCTCTCCCACTGGATACACAAATAAGGGTATTTGCATAGTATGGCTAGACCATTTTATCAAGTATAACAACTATGGCCCTGATCAGGAATAGCGTATCCTATTAATCGACGGAGTAACCTGCCACTAAGCAGATGATTTTATCCTCAAAGCTACCTATAATAGGATACGAGTCGTTTAATTCCCCTCCCACTAGACTCACCTACTTCAACCGTGCGATGTAGGTGTTTTTAGGGAGTGGAAACACTACTAACAGGTCAATATCATGAACGCCATTCGCTCCTACGAACCGGAATATAACGTGCAATGCTTCTTTCGCGATCTCCCTGGAATACGGGAGAAGACGTTCACAGTTCGTACGATTAAACACGCCTTCCAGAACGCTAGAATCTGGCCTGTTAGCTTTAAAGCGGTACGGAGGAAGCTCAAGGAGTATGGTAAAAAGCAATGGAAAGACACTGGCCTGGAATTCCTGGAGTTTGGTTCTAAATCAGATACTGAACCAGATATGGATACAGAGCTTCCTCCTCCTCCACCTGCTCCGATTCACGATTTAGAAGAGACCTACCAATTACCTATACTCCCGAAACCTCCCTCCTCATATAACGAATACGTCCTACGGCTCGATAATCTCGATAATAAGATCCTAGAAGCTCTGAGCTCCTCCCCTCACAAAGAGTATACGATTATAATCAAGGCTACCAAGAACCACCTTATGCTTGGTAGCTTACACGAGATGGATACCCAGCACGCTCGCAAAGCATAAGTTGACCGGCATAAGGCTAAAGTGAACGCACGGCTTAGTTTCCAAAAGGGAGGGTGGTTAAATGCCTCGGATGCTCTGGAAAAGAAGAAGATAAAAGTGAGGTATATAGCTGAGGAGGAGCTAAGGAAGGCCAAACGACAGCTTGCAAAGGCGGAATTAACTGAGAGGGAAGCTCTTAAAAGAGTAGGAATCGCCGCACGAGCGGCGGAGAGAGAGAGGAAGAGGAGAGCGAGGGATCTAGAGGCACAAGTGAAGAAGCAGGTCCTTGGAATTAATACGATTATCCCCCCTGAGCTCCTAATACCGATTCGCGATCCTCAGAACGAACCTACGGAAGACGAGCTAGAAGCTATACGAATAAAGCACCAGTCGCTCTACGATAAGGTAGCTAAGGAGTAAGCTGAATTCGATCGTGTGCAAGCCGAAGACCCCGCAATCTTTACAGATATACCTATTGATCCAGAGGTACTCGCATCCGAATAAGCTCACCGAACGAAGGGGAACCCTCTTAGTCAATTATACATACGGGCGGAATCAGAGGATTCTAAGGGATCAGATCAGGAGGTTAGAGGGTCAAGAGGGGCTATAAATGGAGGGGTAGGTGGGGAGGGGGTGGATCTATGTTCTTCACCACCTAGATCAGTAATCTCAACTAATTCTATAGCTCAAAATGCAGATTTTGTAGTATTAGAATAATAGGAGTTTATATCCTCAATTGCATATTATTTAAGGGTCATTTGCGTTGTGTGGTGCAAAATCAGTGTCTGCAATCGCATAGTAATTTTGGTGTGGTGCGGGACATCTTGCTTTCCCGGGACAACTTGCTTTCCCCGACTAAAGGGTGGGGCCCCTTTAGTCGCGACGTTAATTCCGACTATTACTTCAGGAATCTGGCTTCGTCACTCTGATAAAGAGTCGGAGGCTACAAGGCCGAAAATGCGAGAAACAAATTGCATCAAATGCAAGGAAACAAATGCGAATAGCGCCAAAGGAGAAGAGATATATTGAGAACAGCACATTTCAGGACCAATTCACAGTGCGCTTCCACCAGAAAAAGATCATAAGACCAAGCTGGACGTGAATTTGGGCTCGCAACTCGGGATTTCGCTCGCTAGAAAGAGACAGGAGAATATGGCAAAAAAGAAACTGTATAGAGCTATAAGCTGTTGGTGAATTCTTACAAGAAAAAGGGCGCATTGTGAGATGGAATTTTGGTTGTTTCACCGAGGTTCAACTCAAGGCACAGATTAGGGCTAAACCATGAAAGCCAGGCATTCCAGCGGCTAGGTTATCACCATCAGCATCAACTATAATAGTATAATTGTCCAGTACCCAGACAAAATAGAAAATACCGTCGTTACTTAGCTTTAAATTATCAATCGTCTGACATTTCTAACAAAGAAGAATCATTCACTGATCACTTATGCATTGATTCGGATACAGTGAAGTTCGAACCCAAAAAATCCAAAAATAAACTCAGGCACAAGGAAAGAGGTACAGTCGCTAACGAAATCGGCTTCCCCTCAAACTCACCGTCAAGGTTTCGGCGCCGCTCGCTAGACAGTGATGCCTACAAGTGCCTTACGAGAATAGGCTAGGCGCTGGTACCACGGGAATGTCTAATAACTCGGTTATACATTCGAACGTCGCGCAGGGCGAGGCTGAGCGCCACAGTCGGGCTTACCCGTTCGTACCTTCCACAAGTTACCACTGGTGGTTCGTGAAAGCGACCTGGCCAGCTGACATTGAAGCAGTGGGAGGCAGGTAAGTGAAGGCTATGTTCGTGGTCATGGTCGTGAGAACATCCACTCGTTGCCCGATCCTGGTGTTCGGATGGGCACTCACTTGGTAACAACACCTGCTCGATGACATCCTCTGGACCTTCCAAGGAGAGTACGAAGTCCTTGGCAGCTTCTAACAGCTCATTCCTTCCCTGAAAAGCGTCTGGGGCCTTCGTGGCGATATATGTGAGCTGTTATATCAACGACTCGACGGAACCCTGTGCCGAGGCCGTTTGTGCTTAGGCACAATGTAAGGAAGGTGGCTCCGTTTCTACCTTTGACCGAGGTTGAATGTATAAACCATTGCGAATTTGTGATGGGAAGTATCGCGACTTATGAAAGATGTATACGTGTATGACGCGATGGCAAGAAGGGTCTACACCAGAGTTGGGTGACAGGAACGATACAGCTCGCTCATTGACGGATGACACGACTGGCGATTAGGCAGATCTGACAATGGATCGTTGTTTGTTTCAGGAACGCGAATACCCGGAACGGAGGTGATGATGAACTCACGCAGTAGCAGTCGTAAACGCATTGGTTACCAATGGTACTCGCTGTACCCCCTATTTTACAACCTGCTTTTGGGACTAGATCGATCTGCTTGTTCGACTAGGGTTGGCTTACCCCGGCTCCGCCCCGATGTTGATAATTTAGTAGAGAGTGTATGAGAACTGTCTCATTGATATGAATCTGTTACATGGCACGTGGGCCCCCCTTGTGCCCTCTGTGTACCTGGTCACGTGTTCAGGGGCTTAGCTCCAGGGCATGTTTCACCCCTATTTCAGCTCCTCCGGAGCACCCAATTTATGCTCCTCAGAGAACGCATTCTGCACTGCGACAGAATCAAATTGAAAGGACCAATTAGACAAAGAAACGGAATTTGATCAAGTGTTTCGATGAGATTGAATATTTGATTTGTTGCGAGACGACAGGTTGCTTGCTCCTGACTCCAGGAACGATGGCAGTTGGGCGTTCTACCGAAACGGTCGTCTTGGACACAGTAGGAGGATAATGTGAGCGATACCATGTTCTGCCAATCGTGGAGAGTACCTCCACTATCTCATTGATTTGGACATGGCAACCTTAAGTTCTTGTTGTGAAAGCAGACATAGCCACCGTGCCTACAACAACGCGGGAAGGTGAAATTCCTTCCATATTCAGAGGCTGAGCTGGACCAACCACCAATGATCCATGGAGAGGATCACTGTTGAACTCCAAACTCGGACAGCTAGGTCCATGTCTCTCAGGTCGGCCCCTCCTAGTCCTCAGTTTAACTGGGAGAGCCCGACTAGAGGCGAAGGGCGAGTCCTGCCAGATGGGTCCCAGGTTCCCAGGTCAGGCTGCACGCAGGTGCTCAGACCATACAAGTAATCTTCGAAAACACCGTTCGGATGACCGCTCGAGTCCAGTTGGCGCGCATGTATGTCAGATCGTTGGTACTGGAGGCCCTCAGAAGTCATCGTCGCTCTCGTCATCGTCTCTCGGCTCCAAATGCTTGCTCATATATGGCCCTACCCGGAGTTAGCTCAGCACAAAAATTCACCTTGCAGCACAAACCATCAAGCCAATATCCCAGCCTTCTGTAATAATCTCTTGTGCCAACACCAGAAATGACACTGATCTTAGTACTTCGGTGCTCATCGCGGGCAATCCTCTCAGCTTCTTCCATCAGTAAAGTACCGTAGCCTTGATGCTGAAATTTTCTCGGATCACGAGCATGGACCGGCACAGCAGAACCATACACGTGCAACTCCCGCACGAGACTGGTGGGTTGGCCAACCAACTCAGGTCGGAAGGTGTACTTGGCAGAGCATTTCCGTAGTCGAAGAAGACCGATGAGAATATCTTGTTTTGGGTCTTCGTAGGCTAAGAACGTTTCCCAGCCACCGTTGGCAGTATAATCTCGACGAACTAACTCGACCTGAGAAGGTCGGATTTTGTGCTTTACTTCGTTGATACCAACTTCTCGGGTGCGAACATCTCGGCAGGTAGTTCCGAAATCTTTCATCCTGCTCAGTGCCAACTCTCGCAAGTTTCCATTTTCAACGCCAGAAGTCACCAATGGCATTGGAATGTCTCGCTGCACCCGATAGATACGAGTCCAAGGGGGGACTAAGGCCAGTATCCGAGCGACGATGTCAATGAGTGCGTTTGGAGTGTAGTTCTTATACCGTCCAGTTCGCCACAGCTCGTACAGCCCCGTGCCTCGGATCACAAGGGTTGGATAAATCTTCAGTCCGTCGGTTCGAAATGCTGGGTTCTCAAAGTATTCTCTGAATTGATCCAAATCTCTTTCCACTCCAACGTTTGGTAAATCTGGCATCATATGGCTGACGACTTTGAACCCTGCATCTTTTGATAGACAAAATGTCTCCGCTACAGATGCGACTGTGTGGCCTCTGTTCGTATCTCTAGCAACGTCTTCGTACAGTGATTGGACTCCTATCTCCAGTCGAGTACAACCATAACGTAACATGGCGGAAAGATGGGGTTGCAAGCAGTAATCCGGTCGGGTTTCGATGGTGATTCCAACACATTTGATATTGCTCATCTCTCCTGCTTGCACAGCTTCATCCACGTTATTTCCTTGGTATCCACTCAGTGCGTTGTGTAGCTGGGAGATGAACCCGTCTCGATAGCTTTCAGGCAATGACATGAAAGTTCCGCCCATTATGATGTATTCAACCTTGTCCACGCTGTGTCCCAGGGATTTGATTTGATCCACCCGTCCTCTTGCCTGCTCGAAAGGGTCGTATCGAGCCCGAATAGCTCGCATGGAGGTTGGCTCGTAGCCAGTATATGATTGTGTCGAGTATTCGAAATCACTGTCTGGTCCGCCAGGACAATAGACGCACTGCATTAGATTAGTAACATGTTTCTTGGTGGGAGGGAGGGATGTCTCATCCGCGAGGACCCCCCTCTCTCCCCTACCAGTAAAACAGGGAGCTCCGGTATGGGATAAAGAACTTGGTTGCTTACGATATTGCCAGTATAGGCTATGTGAGGACAACGGTGAGGCTTCAGACGTGTGTTAGTATCGTGAGTCGGTACAAAGTGATATCAGAGCCGGAAGCTGGGAGAGATGTTTCCCGAGCAGACAGTTTCCAGCCTGGAATAATCTCACCTTACACATTACAGCAACCACGGCGATGCCTGACGCAGATCGAATTGGCTTCGCAATAAGCTTCGGTAAGATATACTTTTTCTAGGGTTGATGTTAGTCTGGTGATATAGAGATGTTAGGAGTCGAGCTCCAGGGATCATACATACGTAGTGCTCTGGAATTGCCGCGATGATGGCCGTCAGAGGGGGTATGTTGCTCAGGCGGTGCTTCTTCGAGAACTTGCTGCGAAGGCTGTTGAGATTCAAGTCTTTCTTGGGCTTCGTTGAGTCTTGGGAAGCTTCAAATTCTTGCACGAGAAAGCTTGAGATGTCTGAACAGCACCTCAAAAATCGTTCGGGCTCCGGAGCGAGGCTCGAACTCGTGGGCTTCGTTTGCCTCTCTGCCAGTGTTATAGTTGTGGTGGCCATTGTTACTGTTTTTGTTGAATAATTGTAAAAGTGAAAGCTGGAAGGAGGGGTTGTGACTTCGCATCCCCTTCGTAATAAAATTGAAGAAGTGCGGCCGCTTCGGCATATCCCGGGCGCTCCTGAAGTTACCGGGCCTGTTTTGAAGATTCAGCGAGAGCGAGTTCCGAGCTTAAGCAATCCAATTCCATCACCCAATTCCTCTTCCTTTCCTTCCTGACATCAATTGTCTTTGACAAGATGCAGGCTCTCAGGTTTTCAAGACTTGCTCGACCTGGTTTGCAGGCTGTGGTGCGAAGTTATTCCACAGCAACTGGCTCCTACAGTACGTGGCCCTAAACCAACAAGATGGATGGATTCTGATAGGGGCTTTAGCTGCGACAGCTGAGAATTTACGCATTTCAAAGGATACGAAGGTGATCTATCAAGGATTCACTGGCAAGCAAGGAACGTGAGTTGGGTTGATTCAGTTGAGTTTTGAGCTTTGTACTGACCGGAATGGGTCAGATTCCATGCCCAACAAGCTATCGAGTACGGTACGTGTCCCTAAACTAAAACGATGAGATGGACGGATTCTGATAGGGAGTATAGGTACGCAAGTTGTTGGAGGCACGAATCCTAAGAAGGCTGGACAAACACATCTTGGTCTGCCAGTCTTTGCGACTGTTGCAGATGCGGTAAAGGTAGCGGGAGCTACGGCTTCAGCTATCTTCGTCCCGTAGGGCAGCCCGGAGTGATACGCGGGGTTTGAAAGGTCATTTGGCTGATAAATTGGTAGCCCACCTCTTGCTGCAGCTGGTATTGAGGAAGCTATTGCTGCTGAGATTCCTTTGGTTGTTTGGTATGTTTTGCCCGAATTGCATGTGATTGAGCTTTTCTAACACTCTCACAGCATCACCGAGGGCATCCCACAACACGGTACGGCTTCTCCGATTCGAAACATGGACCCCCTACTGACGCTCTGTAGATATGGTCCGAATCACAGATATCCTGAAGACACAAGGAAAGACGAGATTGGTTGGCCCCAACTGCCCAGGCATCATTGCGCCAGGGCAATGTAAGATTGGCATAATGCCCGGGTTCATCCATAAGCGCGGTCGTATTGGTATCGTCTCTCGATCCGGAACTTTGACCTACGAAGCTGTCAACCAGACTACGGTGGCAGGCCTAGGGCAATCTCTCGTTGTTGGTATTGGTGGCGATCCATTTTCTGGTACCAACTTCATTGATTGCTTGAAGGTCTTCTTAGAAGATGAGGAAACCGATGGCATAATCATGATTGGTGAAATTGGAGGCTCTGCCGAGGAGGATGCTGCCGAATTTTTGAAGGAGTACAATACCTCGAATAAACCAGTTGTCAGCTTCATCGCTGGTATCTCTGCACCACCTGGACGACGAATGGGTCATGCTGGTAAGTGATGTGCGCCATATATTGTCAGACTTATACTGATCTTTATAGGTGCCATTGTCAGCGGTGGTAAGGGAGGAGCCGATTCGAAGATTGCAGCACTCGAAGCTGCCGGTGTTATTGTTGAGCGAAGCCCAGCTCTCCTTGGGAAGACATTGCATGGAGAGTTTGTAAGACGTGACTTGATTTAAAATCCTTGGTAAATTAGATGATGGAAAGTCACACATGAGCGTCCTTTGTTCAATACCTCCTTTTTCGTGTATAGCAAGCAATTGACTTGGTGATGAATCTTGTTTCAGTGAGATACTCAAGGGTGCAAATGTCCATGCTTGTGTGCCTATGATGCCGAGTTTGGATGAAAGAACAAGAGACTCTGAGACAAAACTAAAAGAAGCTTGTCTTCTCCAATCCGTCAAAATAGCGACTTTCCCGCCACTGGCCGATTGAACCCATGCATGCCAAAATGCGGAATAACGTTAAGCCGTCCACTGCTGGGCACAAAGCTTCCCCACGTTCACCTCTCAACTACCAACTTACTACGCCCTACAATCAAGATGTTGTCCGGCATATTGATATTCAATCAAAAGGGAGAGAACTTAATCTTCCGTGCTTTCCGAAACGACTGTCGACCGCGTCTTGCAGATGTGTGAGTAATCCGGACGGAGTCTCGCCGTTTATTCGTGATCAGGGGCTGACATCCAGGAAGGTTTCGAATACAAGTGATCTCGAATGCCCAGGTCAGATCTCCGATTCTGACTCTAGGATCCACGACCTTCAGCCATGTCAAGCACGAGAATATATACCTGGTAGCGATCACGAAGAGCAATGCCAATGCAGCGCTGGTTTTTGAGTTCCTATATCGTCTGGTTGCGCTGGGGAAGGGATACTTCGGGAAGTTCGATGAGGAGGCTGTGAAGAACAACTTTGTGCTTGTTTATGAGCTACTGGATGGTAATTCGAGCTGTCTATCTTATCCGCAGTTGGGCGGAATGTGCTGATAGCTTTCTCCAGAAATCCTCGACTTCGGATACCCCCAAAACACCGAGACGGACACTCTCAAGATGTACATCACCACCGAGGGCGTCAAGTCCGAACGAACAATGGAGGACTCGGCGAAAATCACAATGCAAGCCACAGGCGCGCTCTCATGGCGGAAAGCAGACGTGAAATACCGGAAGAATGAGGCCTTCGTCGATGTTATCGAAGATGTGAACCTGCTCATGTCTGCAACTGGCACGGTCCTGCGAGCAGATGTCAATGGCCAGATCGTGATGCGCGCATATCTCTCCGGAACACCAGAATGCAAGTTCGGGCTCAATGATCGATTGTTACTAGATGGGGACAGCCTCTCCTCTCTCCCATCCGGGAACCGCATGGGGACGAAAGCTACAAAAGCAGCAGCAGGGAGCGTCACATTGGAAGACTGTCAATTCCACCAATGCGTCAAGCTGGGCAAATTTGACACAGACAGAATCATCTCGTTCATCCCTCCCGACGGCGAGTTCGAATTGATGCGCTACCGAGCAACAGAGAACGTGAACCTGCCATTCAAAGTCCACGCCATCGTCAACGAGGTCGGGAAAACGAAGGTAGAATACAGCATCGCGATCCGCGCAAACTATGGCAGCAAGCTCTTCGCCACAAACGTAATCGTCAAGATCCCCACCCCTCTGAACACAGCACGTATCACGGAGCGCTGCACGCAAGGCAAAGCAAAGTATGAACCGAGTGAAAATGTCATTGTGTGGAAGATCCCAAGATTCACGGGCCAGAATGAGTTTGTGCTGAGCGCGGAGGCGACCTTGACGAGCATGACGAATCAGAAGGCGTGGTCGAGACCGCCGCTGAGCTTGAACTTTAGTCTGCTAATGTTTACGAGTTCCGGATTATTGGTGAGGTATTTGAAGGTTTTTGAGAAGAGTAATTATTCGAGTGTCAAGTGGGTGAGGTACATGACGAGAGCGGGGTCGTATGAGATACGGTATGCTCTTTTCTTGAGATATGAGTGAGAGATGCTGATGAAGTTTAGATTTTAGTTTTGGAGCGCATGCTGTGGGAAAAGGAGTTTAGGAACATCAGCACTGCATTGTGGGCGTCAGAGATATGAACATAGGGTACTGTACAGTACATAATATGATGATGATTTTTCAGTAGGCCCTCGTTTTTCGTGTACAGTACATACCTTTTAAGCCAAACGAGCAATCATCTCTCGAGTTGTGAGGAATGCTTCGTATCCTTCAGTTTCTTTCTGAATTGTGCACACAACCCTTTCGTTAGGTTCTTTCGATCCTTCTTTCGAAGTCGTAGTTGCATTTTCTAAGTCACTATTTTTGCAGTCTCTCGGCGGGTGGCTGGGCTTCCAATAAATAGTCGGCGATGTTTCATTTCGAGCTTCCGTGAGCCTCAGTGAGCTTGCGTGGCTTGTTTCGTTTCATTATTTCGTCGTGGATTTACAACAATGCATAGGCACGAGAAAGATCTCTGTTGCCTGTCGACATCTATGATCTACTGCGTACCTTGATGGCGAAGTAATGATCCTATGACTCAGATAAGATTTGTGTTCAAGCATGATTAGAGACTCGGTACCAATGTCTGATTTTGAGCACCTTGACAACCTACCTCTTGCAATGTACGCAACCATGAGCCTAGTTGGGCCAGATCCAAATCTGACTCCATCCTTGGTTCCTGAGATAAAATGTTGAAAGAGCGTCGAGCTGAGTCGAGCATCAAGCCTTGAGCAATTGAAGGAATGCGAGAATAGGGAATCGCATTGCTTTATATGGGTATAATGCCCGCACAGTCCAGGCTGGCGTAATGTACAGTCTATTCGTCTATCCAAGATCCTCCAAAGCAAGAAAATATATACCTGAATCTCTTTTTCCTCTCTTTTTCCTCTCTTCGCCACCGCTTCCCCACCATCCCCCCCCACCATTTGCTTTTACCTCCAGGTTCGCTCACCTCAGAACTTCAGGTGGAAAGCACTCCTTGCAATCTTACTCCTCAATCTCTTCCCAAATATATACATAGGAATAGAGACACCGCTCACAGCCAGATTCGTGATAACAACTATCATAAACACCAATTTAACACCACTAAATTCAAACCACCCATTAACAAACTCACTCATAGCCAGGCTCACCGCCGTCTTCACAAAGTTCATTGTCACGAAAGCCTGTGCCGCATGGCTCGGATGGCAATCCATCACATAGGTAAACATCGCGCTCGTCGCAAACGGCACGCTGAACGTCTGAACCCCGAGGAACGCAATTGGGATGTAGATTGAAGTGCCAGCAGCGATGGAGTACCCGAAGCCAATGTAGGCGACCGAGGAGAGGGAGCCTGCAACGAGCATCAGGAGGAGGCGAAGTTCGGGCTCATAAACGCCGTTGTTGAGGCGCGTGAGGAATTGCACCAGGTAGTCGGCAGTGTAGCCTGAGAGGAGGGTTCCGATCAGTCCTACGCCGAAGAGGGGGAGGTTGGTTAATCCGATCGCTGAGGAGCTGAGGTTGTACGGTGCAGCAGAGAAGATTGTGCCTTGAAGGAGAGCGATGAGTGTGAGTCCCGCTGCGTAGAAAAAGTACGTGAATGCTACGTAGATGACGACTGGGAAGGTGATGAGAGGCACGGGTTTCCATGCCGTGCACCAGAATCCCGCTTTGGAGATGCGGCCTTGGAAGATCCGCAGTGTTTGGGTTTATGTCTTGGGCGGCTCGGGGAGAATGATTGATGCGGAGGGAGGACTTGTCGAAGATTACTTCCGTGCGTTGGGGTGGGGCAAAGTAGACGGTTTCGGGGACGAAGAGGTACATAAGAGGCAGGATAAAGGCGTAGATGAGAGCTCAAATGCCGAAGGTAAATTTAAAACCAGGTTTTGGATTATGAAGCCAGCTATGAGTTGTCTTCATACCATGTTAACTTGTCGAGTAGATTGAGGTGGACGAGGACAAACCCAAGCTTCACGCCACCCATAACGAACAGGTTCCATATCGACAACATCTTCCCCTTCTCATGCACAAAGAAGATCTCTGATATTGTAGCGGAAATCAGAGTCTCCAAGGGAGCGGCCGAGAAACCCTGCACGACTCTCATCAAAGTCAATGACAAAAAGCCCCCCGCGAAGAATCCCCAAGCACTGGTCCCGAATAAGAAAAGGATTGGGATCAGGAACACTGGTCTCTTTCCTCATACAGCGGCTGCAGCGGCGGTGAAGAAAGTACTGGATCCAGTTGTGATTTGCAGCAGGCCGACGAGAGAGAAGGAGATCTGGTCTGCCGTTACGTTGAACGTTTTCTCGATTTCGTCGAAGCCGGTGGTCATCATTGGGCCTAGTCTTTTGGCTCCTTCAGCAACTTTACCAGTGAAGCGAAGGCGAGGAGAGAAAGGGGCAAAGGGAGACTCACGAAACAGTAACATCAGCAGTTAGCGAGACGATGAAGAGAATCGCCATCTTGGTGCCGGTTGACCAGTTGAGAGGGTCATTGGGTGAGTCTGTCGGTTGCGGCGGGAGAACGATGTCTTCTCTTTTCTTTGGTTCTTCATACTCCCAGTCTTCAAGCTTGGAAGAGTGGACCTCTTCATTGAGGTTTACTGTCCCTGGTACCTATCACTAGTTACCCTACCTGCCAAAGCCATGGTAGGAATGAGGACGAACGTTTGGGTACCGTGAATCTTGAAGAACTCCCCACCCCATGATTTTTGTTTGACCTGAAAGTTTTTCTTTCCTCTCTCACCAGACGCAAGATAACAAGGTTGTTAGACCCGAAGATATCGAATCATCCCACGCCAACGGAACGGAACAAACGTTAAAAGTAGGTAGAGAAGAGAAGTCGACGGAATCGCCAGCGATGAACCGCTGAGGAGTAACGAATTATAAAAAATTCAATTCAGTCAAAAGAATTGAACCCAAAGAGAATCACAACACCAAGCAGAGAAAGCAAAGGCGATAACCTGAGAACCTTCATACCTACGTGTATACTTAATGATCTAGAAAAAGTGGAATGCTAGTGGGTAGACAGATTGTGGGGAGGTATCGGAGGTTGGTGGTCAAGGTTGAAGCTGTGGATAGTTTTATCGTCTCGGTGGTGAAGGATAGCTATTTCGGTGGAGGTTGATAGATATGACAGGTATCTACACCAGCCAGCATCAGGGAGGACGTTGGGTCCACGAGGGACGGAGGAGCCGCGTAGAGAATCCAGTTTCTCCTGAGCCTCTCCGCGACGTTCTTCTTGGCGGGAAACACCCAGTCACATCGTGGTGATGTTGCTGGTGGTTATAACTTGCGCAAGAGATGTCGTTCGAATGGTAGATCAGCGGCCACTACTACTTGGCGATGAATTGAATCCCTCGAGTGGATGGAGAGGAGAGTGGGGAGGAATAAGAATAGTAGTCATTTGTCGAGACCCACAGGCATACCATGGCTTTCTCAGTATGGCGTGCCCGAGCCTATCGTGAGAGGAATGGTCGGTGTTGGTGACGGCTCTTGCGACGGGGCGATTACACACCCTCAGTTTCGTCTTTGTAGATCTTCGTTGATGGCGACAGTGGTAGTGAGGCCGCGAAAGAGGTGCCGAGTCCGTCCGAACGATGTTATCTTAAGGTCTTGGCGGCAAGCATCTTTTGTTTGATGCCTCAAAGCGTGCTACTCGTACAAACAGCTCCACTGAAAGTTTCACAAACCAAGCGGCAGTTCCAGCACTGACTTGAAACTTCCGCGATGAGTTGCCGATACTGGGTACTCCTTGCAAATGGACCCCACTATGAGGGTATCCGCAATTGAAATCTACTTGGAAAAGGATAAGGGGATGTCATGGGCCAATTGGAAGAAAGAGGTTGTCGTGCCGGAGTGGGTAATAATCAGTCGGGGAACACTTTGCAATAAGGGCAGGGAGACAGGAGACGACTAGGTGGGGAATGCCAGTGGTTCCGCAAGTCAGCTCCACGTGCATGGGAATTTGGGTAACGCAGGAAAAGCCGCACCAGAGTAGAGCCCCATGACTGGAAGTGCCTTAGGGGTCTGACTGGATGGGAGCACGAACACTGCCGTCTGCGTCTCCCCTGCTGCTTAAGAAACCAATTTAACCAATGTGAATCAGAGTCGAAGTCAAGCATCTCGGACACGGAGATTGGAGGACTTCCAAAGGCTATGTGGTCAAATATGTTAAGGAACAGCGGTTTGCACTTGGCATCCCATCTGAGCTTTCGTTTGTCATTAGAATAGGTATTCATTATACTGTGGGATTTGGATCTATAGAGGAGTGGAAGGATGTTCTGACGGAAAAGGTTTCTGTGCATACACGACTTTGACATCATGATAGCAATGCACCCTTCGATCGCGTGCCGCATGCCGTACTTGAGCCCTAGAGAAGAAAGAAGCAATGTCAGTTGACTAGAGATCGGGAAGGATGAAACTAAGATCGGAAAAAGGATAACGAACAGTAAGACGTGCACCTCAGTTGGAGTCCACTGAAAACCGCAACCCAAAAATTAGCCGAATTCTGTTCACGACGCTGGAGCTGTCCGTTTCATGTGGAAAGAATGGGGTGGGAAGACTTGCATTCAGAACCCTCGTTAAAGTGGCCATCGCATACCCCTCCAGTCCGATATCAAATCCAAGTAAAGCCCAGCGTCCCAACTCCCGTAACTTCGGGTCTGCGGCCCATCCCCCTATCGGCGTCTTGATCACAGTCTCGGTCACGTTTTCGAACCCGGAGGCCGCGATCATGGGCTTCATTGATTCGGATATCTGGAAGGTACAGCCGGTTATGTTGCCGGCTTGCTCGAAGAGCTGCGGAGGGTTAGTGAGGAATAATAAAGTTTGGGCTTGGGGAGTGGAAGGGAGGGTAGGAAGACACGGACGTCTCTAAATATTACCAAGGGGCTGTCGGGTCCTACTGTCCCGTTGTCGGATCTAATCTGGAAATATGTCAGCCCCCACTGGAAGTATTGAAGGAAGTGAAGAAGCTGCTTTCAGAAGATAGGAACGAGGCGACATGAGATGAGGGGGGCGCGTACATTAATTGATATTTCCACCTGCTCAATGTAGCCACCAGGTTTGAGATGTCTATCAAGGTTAGGTATTGGCTCAACAATCGTTTGTTAGATACTTACTTGTATACTTGTTCGTAAAGAGCTGGCCAGTCCTGAATCGACCCAAACAGACTTCTGATATGAATCAAGTCAAAATGTTCTGGAGGATATGTCCAATCATCCCGACAATCATCAATCAAAAACTCGCAGTTTTCCGGTCTACATTTCGTCTCAGTAGACGCTCAAAGAGACAATTATTGAGAGAGAGTCTTACACCATATTTGGTTGTATAGGAGAGAGATCTGTTCCAATCACCTGTGTGTTGGGAAACTCGTCAGCGAAATCTATAGCCCAGATTCCTGTTCCTGTTCCGATGTCTAGGACTCTCTGTGTTCAGGTCAGCGAGAGTAAGATCCTCTTTTGAAAGTAGATAGAAGACGGAGTCTATGAATGTCGTACTTGAATGTTTTTCTCTACGGGTGCTAGGAGCAGGCTGCCGCCAAGGGCCAGGAGGAACTTGTGGTGTCTAGACTCGAATCAATAGGAAGTCTAGAGTTTTGACAGCGCGGAGGCTCACGAAATGTCAAGATTGTCGTTCTGTCGATCATCATTAGGTTGCCTGCCTTCACATTAGCCACTTTCTCAACACCCCTCGATTTCCATGCTCGCTCACCAGTAAGTTCCATCTTTGTACGCATGATACTGCCGGCCATGTTCGATGCGGTACTGTGTTACACTCGACTCAATGGACTTTGTGTCATCGCTACCATCTCAATGGTAAGCAATATGCCCCAGATAATCGCGTACAAAAGACCACAACGCACATTTCAGAGTCAGAACTATGTGGCGAGCTGTCGTCACGGCGCTGCTCACCGGTTAGCCCGGGCTGGAGATTGGGGGAAATGCTTAACATACCGCCTCGATAGCCTCATCGTCATCGGCCATCACGAGGCCGTCTGGTCGCGACGGTGGTGCGCACGACTCACTTCGTTGTCTGTCGACGCAAATGTGGTTGCTCAGAAAATAACGGCAACGAACGGCAGCCAGGTTGTCGGGTCTCTTCAGTCCCGTTCTTCTGGTCGTCGGGTCCTAACTTGCCACTGCGACCAGTCCGCTCCGAGGTAGCCAGCGCATTGGGTATGATCCCCGCAGAGCCACAAATCGGACGAGCAGGCACGCAATGTCCAGGGCACGCTTCACTTTCACAGGCCTGTCATTGGACACACACTTCACTTTAGTGAGGGCATCACCGAAGGCCCGCCCGCACTCATCTCTAGAAGTAGACATGGGGGAAAGCCATTAGGGAGTGATTGGCCCGATGGTTCCCGGCACTGTGGATGAAACCCGATGCGCCGTTTGGGCGGTGCTCACTGAGACAGAAAAGGGCCCAGGGTCGCCGCCGCCCGCAGAGCTCTGCAAAAGCGACTTCCGCCAGGCTTGATATTGGAGGATTTTGGCAGACAGATCATCTTGCTATTTGCTGGAGGAAGATGCCCAGCCAGGTGGCCGGAGCAGTAGCAGCTCAAAGGGGCAGGACAACCGAGCAGCCCGGGCAAGTGATCAGCAATCATCTCAGTGGCGCCAAGGGCTGTAGCTCTCCCGCAGCATAATTGCCCGCATTACGCGATGGAAATAGGAGGTGAGGATTGATATCATATATTACGGCTGCAGGTGCTGTTTGTTATTTCACATCTCATTATGCATACCACAAATACCACAGGCCGCCCTACAAGCAGGCCCTCGGCTGCATCTCATCTCCACTGCTGCGTCACAAGAGCTGGACAGCGTGCTGCTCGAGGAGGTGGCTGAAGCCTCATCGCCTCGAAGGTGCGTCTGGAAAAACCTCCCTCAACAATGGTCAGATGTGGCTTATGAGACGAGCTGCATCGAAAACTTTCAGGCTGTTCGTCGTCAGTTTCACCCCTAACAGCCGCATTACTGTACGAGGCTACACACCATCAGATCCATCTCCATCTCGTGGCTGGGTTTCTTGGCCATGGACGAAGCCACGGCTAAGGCGGCTGCGCTCAATATCCCCCTTCCTAGCCCCCTAATGATCTAATCAGTACAGACGCCTTTATGCAGCTCGGAGATTCTCCCCGCTCACCGCACAGGTGATGACAAGTGTATGAGCTGCAGTTGCGGCCCGAGTTCTTTCCTCCGTGCGAGTCCTTCCTTGCATCTCGCGTGCATCACGCCGATCATTTGTTTCCCGTGGCCATTCTGTCTTCCATTTCCGATCGCGTCTCTCTTCCCGCTCTCCTCGTCACCGATGCTCGAGTTGGGCAAAATAATGTCCTCCCAAGTTACGAGGCAAATACGAATTGCAGTGTCCCATTCGTCGGCTTCGCAGAGCAAGGCTAAGTGCGCGATCCTGACGGTACGATCCGCGGTTGAGGATTCGTTAGCTGCTCGTCTGATTCTTTCCGTCTCTGCTGACAGCGTTGTTGCTTCATTTGATAGCTTTTTGAAGTCTTTGGCAGAAGAGCTTCGGGTCCTGCGATGTTTCCAAAGGCTAATGCAAATGTGCAGGAGAAGCACGATGATGGCGATCGCGGAAACAAGGAACGGGCTGATCAGCTTTGATATCGGTGTCGTCATCTTGCAGGAGGCTGCTTAAACGAGTCCGGCGAAATCGGCTTTACGAATATGAAATAGATGTGTGAAAGCTGCAGTCTTTATTGTACGTACGCTGAGATGCTGTGTGTACTTGGCGAAGAATGCTGGTGGCGTTGAATGCCGTGCTTCGTTCGAATTGTTTGTGGTTGCTAGTAGCGACTGCCGGAATGCAAATAGCCGTGATAAAGAATACTTCAGAAGTTTCTGTTTAGCTGTTGGTTATAATAGACCTGGACTGTGCAAGACTCCTATGCGTGCTTCATCCAAAGTCTATCTGACCAGAATTTGGCAGGTCAATCACAATATGATTGCTTGGCAGACTTCGGACCTCTTGTTAACCTCGACATGAATATTAGCTTGGCTTTTGAAGTTCTGAAGTCGAAGGCCCCAATGATCCTTCCCCGAATCAAGTGCATTTGGCTTTCTCGCACGTGACCCATCCACGTGATTATATCATCTCATGTCAATTCCAGGACCTATTTCTCGAAACTTCGATGCGCCTTTGTGAATCATAACTGCCGATTGTTTATCATTCTATAATTGGATACCCCGTAGCCATTTCCAACCTAAGCCAAAGGTGGGTCGTTCTGCCTTGATACAGCGACCCACACGTGACCACCCTTGGGTCAAATTTCAGGCAACCTCGGTACTCTCCCTTCTCTCTACAGTCATAATACTCTAACAGAGTTATCTCCATTCATAATCAAGTACGGCGTAGTACCTTTTTGTCTCCTTTGATTCCATTTATGGAGCGAGGCGCAGCGATTGCCTTGAGCCTGAGCCTCGTATCCTCCGGACGCGATGATATAGTACCGCTCTGTTCTCCTGAATCCTTCAATTTGGATTCCAAATGATTTTATTCGCTCGTAGCCTCCAACAGTTAGTTGTCTTTGAACCACGCCTCCTTCGTCATATATAATTACTCTAATTCTCCTCTCTCAACTCACCTTTCACACCAAGCTGCAGTCATGGCCAACAGACCACCTCCTCAAACATCAGACAGAGACCTCATGCCCCCACCCCCTCGCTCGCGGCGCCCAGCACTCTTGCACACCCTCGGCGGCACAAGAACACCAATCCTCCTCTCGGACACGGAATTAGAGTCTTCATCTGGGGATGACGATGGCTCAGCCTCCTCCACGCCGCATGCACGCACCAGGGGTCTCCAAGATGCCACGCAGCGAATGCTCGATGATCTGAGATCTGTTGTGCAAGGCACGAACTACTGTTGTGGTGGAACCATCCCAACTGGAAATTTCACGACCTCGACATCGTTGGCAGAAACGGGGGGAACTGCCGCGAGTTCAATTACGCTTCGGTTCGATACTCCTGATGGTCTGGTGGCGAGGATAAAGTTTCCGGATCCAAATACTGCTGAAATCGAATCTCTTTCACGAGTTTGCTCATATCCCACTTTTTCAAGTGAAGGGAGGGGTGGCCTTGATGCGAGTCACTTCTCAACAGATTTTCATCCCCATGAATTCGGCATCAGTGACACGATTGCTCAGACACTTCTGCCTGGGGTCGAGAAATTAACAAAGAATGAGGGGACTAAGAAGGGGGAAGAACTTTGGGGTGTTAAAACCGAGTTGAGGGCATTGAATGTATGTTCACCAAATTTTGCCTTACTAATCTCTGTCCTGCAACTACTAACCTTCATTGGCAGATATACTACCCTTCCACTTCCAGTTCTGCAATTAAAATCCAGGATACCACAAGCGAGAAGGGACGAGCCGAACCGCATTTTGGCACCCTAATCATCTGCCTCCCTTGTCCACACCAAGGCGGCCAGCTACACCTCTCGCACAAATCCCAAACGCAAACCTACGACTGGGGCTCTACTTCTCCTTCAATTCAATGGGTAGCCTTCCACAACCAAGCTGCACTATCAATCCAGCCCGTTACTGCTGGCCACCTAATCACATTAACCTATAATCTCTTCATATCCTCACCTATCCGTCTCCCTCTCCACCCCAACCTCCCTTCCGCAGATCCATATCTCCACCCCCTCTACACAACCATCAAAACCATGCTCACAGACCCCTCTTTTCTACCAGAAGGAGGAACACTTGGCTTCTTCTGCACCAACAACTACAGCCACACTTGTCGTAATGCAGATAGAATGTTTCCTTATTGTTTGAAAGGGGTAGACGGCGTGCTATTTAGCGTCTGCAACACACTCGGCCTAAAGACAACCGTGAAGCCGGTCTTGGGCGATGAAGCATGGGACGAACATTACGAGTACCTTGTACAAAGTTTCATGGAGGAAGAAGAAAGCGAAGGATCTGTTCCTTCGCAACAAAATATTTCAAGGATTGGCAAGGGCTTTGGGAGGATAAAGATGGTTGATGTGCAGATTGAGGCTGGCGAGGATCCGACGGCTGTAAGTCTTTCTTTCCCATCCCCTTGATGGTCGCTTTAGCTTCGTTCCTTTGCTGATGCAGAATTTCCAGGTGGTTAATAAATACTTCCCGTTCAATGACGTCGAGGGTGTGGAGTGGTTGAATGAGGCAAGGCATGAAGGGTGGGAGGTGCAGATGGTCAATTTGAAGGGGGCGAATGGGGAAGAGGGAGGGGAGGGAGAGGGAGGTGGCTTGATGTGGCACTATAGCTGTGCGGCGATTTTGGTTGGCGTTCCTGGATGGGAGGTGAGGAAGGGAATGATGGTGGTGGTGGTGGAAGGAGGGGAGGAGGAGATGAGTGGATGAGTGGATGAAAGGGCCAATATAAAGATATCAGGTTAGCTTTTGGGTTGTGTGCGAGGTCTAAGTACAAGAAAGGTACCTTCCAATAGCGAGTGCTGGGAAGACCAGAGTCTGCAGGGTCCATACTAAGTTACTTTATATTGAAGATTTAATTATAGCGGACTTTCAGCACAACGATGATTCGTTTATAACTTGGAATGTACCAGATTTGTGAGCATAGCATATCCAAAGATTGAAACAACGAAGAGAAGTTCGGTAGCAAGGATTAGCCGTTGTAGACAAATGTACTTCAACTGCTTGCTAGCTATTTCGCATTATTATTAATTGTATAAGCTAGACAAGATCATATCTCCAAGGAAATAAACGTGTCAAGACTCAAATGGCCGTTTGCAGTGTTAGTAAGCAATGACAACTTTTACTTCTTAGATTAATTAATACAATAAACCTAATTATCTAATTAAGTAAGCTATAATATCTTAATATATCTTAATATAAGAAGATAATTATAATTTCTGTTTCGGTTTCGGTTTCGACATAGTCACCTGACTTGCTCGCACATTCGCTAAATCAGTGCCAAGATTTTGTCCAGGCGCTAAATTTTCCCGGTGTCTACCCGGTGGCGAGATCAAACATCTTGAGATAGGGGTATTGAAAGTGGAGCAATTTGAGGTCCACTGAAAACGTGAATGGGACGTAGGAAGTGAACCTGAAGGCGAATCCAAAATGCCAAGGCTTTACTTACCCTCCTCACGCCTGTGTGTGACAGAGGAAAAGGGATAAGGAGAGCGTCGCCGTCTTGAGTGGCCTGCAAGACTCCAAGAAACAGGGAACAGGAAGGTGGCTTCCTTCTCAAGGTGCTGTATGATGTGGAAAGTTGAGTACTCGACCTCTCTAAAGTCAGCTTTCTATTCTTCTCTCGTTATTTGTATACGCATCCAACCTCCCAACGAGAATTCGAATTCCGTAACAGTCAGGGAGAACCATTGCTTCTTTTCTATATCTAGCCTTCCACCAAATGAAGTCTCCCGTGCCAGCCAGGTTACCTATCGCTTCTCCTCAAAATGTCTATGTCCCGAATATGTGGTCGTCTTGCCTGATCGAATTCGCTTTTCCAACTCCCTTTGAAGGACTAGCCCTTCTTGACAGCCCACACAATCGCCCCTCCAACGCCGAATACAGACACAAAAACTAATTCATAGTAAGTTTGTTGCTCAGAAAAACGGAAAGTAGAAGGATTAATCCGGACAGGGACGGTAACTCACCCACTAGAAATGCCTCCACTATCGAGTGTCCCGGCACGCCTCGTTGGAATATAACGCTCGCCTCGGCCAATCCTTGGATGATTCGCGGATCGAGAGCGGGCATTGCTAAAATAACAATGATGTTTTGGCAAAGTCTTGATAGAAAGAGAGAGAGAGAGTAGAAGCAGAAACCGGCCTGCAGTCTGCGGTTTCTGTAATGACTGGAGAAGTTGAGCTGCTGTGAACGAAGGAGAAGTAGTTCTAATGGTTCATATCAAGCATTTGAATGTTTCGTTGTCGCTTAACCAGCCAATTCCCCATGAGCCTTCTGTCTGGGCAGGAGATACTCGGTACTGTAACTGTCTGAGCCCGGGCAATGTTTCGCCTTGGCGACCGCTTTCTGCACCAGAAACCGGCCCATGCCCCAACATATCATTCGATTTTAGTTTCATCACGAAATCGCAACCAATGTGGATACATTTTTAGTAGCAGAACATTGCACTCTGTGCCAAGGCTGTGCCGGGCATGGTACGACCATGGAGCGCCGCCGATGTCGAAACACTCAAAGCAATATGCTCCTCGAGATTAAATACCACGCGTTGGGGAACACAGAGTTCACGATGCTGCCCTCAACAGACACAGTTCAACTAAGAAATTTATTCATTGTTTTGCCCTCGCCTCAATCAACGATTTGCGAGTGAAAGAGCATTCTTTATAACATCAACTTCCCATAACTTGAAAACTAGATCCAGACGCCTAACGCCATTCAGTGCACCCGGCACTAGTTTCTCCAGCCCAACTACACTCCATCTTTCTCCACCCATCCACTCAACACTCACAACCCCTGCTTAATCTTCAACCTCACAATACTATCCCTCTCCCAAATTAATCGTCCCACAATCCCCGCCGGACCAGCCAACACGCCCCACCCCACAACCTTAACCCCTAACTTCCTCCACTCACTCCTCCCCTCTTCACCACTATCCCTTCTCCTCTCCCCAACAAGCAGCTCCCGATAAATAGGCAAACTCGTATTCGGATCCACAATCGCCTTTTCCGTCGTCGCGTTGCGGTAAAGAAACACTGCCCAGAGGATGAATGCCGAGGATGCGATGTACATATCGTATTGCAGGAATGTCTGGACTCCTTGCGCTAGTCCTGAGGCCTTTTGGTTCGGGAATGGTAACTGAGGGATGAAAATGGTAGATGGTGTTTGGTTTAGGAGAGTGAGGAAGGGGGAGGATGTGAATGGGTCAAGAGGGGAAAGCGATGGGAGCAGAGTGGCGGGGAAGAGCGCAAGGAGGAGGACTGGCAGGTGTGTTAGAGTGCAGAGCGTGAGTACGAAGCGGTAGATGTGCTTTGTGTTGTGGAGGTAGGATGTCCCGAGCGGTGTTGGTGGGCGGGAATGCGGGTCTGTGGGGAAGAAATAGTGTGTCAGGCGGTTGGTGGTAGAATGTAGGATGCGGTGGATGAGAACTGTAAGGAGCGGGAATGCTTGCCAGAGGGCGACGAGGCGTTGGTGTGTTTCTGGCGTGAAGAATTCGGGCGAGGGGAGAGCCATGAGGATGGAGGGGAGCAGGTAGCTGAGTGTTATTGAGATGGGCAGGATTTTTAAGTCGAGGGAGGAGACAAGAAGCACACTGCTAGCGTGTGCTCCCGGGAAGGGCTTCGAGACTGGTGAGGTGAGGAGGTGGGCGAAGAGCCAGAGGGGTGCGGTGATAGTGAGGGAGACGTTCTGCATGATGAGGCCGACGAGTCCGATACTGTTGTCATAAGTCTCAATTCATATTATCAAAGCCGCCAGAATCTAACTCACAAGCTAACAGCCTTCCCTTTATTCCCCATCCTCATACTCTCCATTACCATCAGCGTCCACACCGCACCAAACTGCCCAAGTCCCCAGATGGCAAATAAGTTCAGCGCAGGATACTTGACATCTACCACAGGCGCAAAGAATGCAACCATAACAGTTAACTGACGATCCAAAGCTTTGAGACCCGTATACTGCGTCAAGAGTGGGTCTTCCGTCCCAGGCAATCTTGGATTATCGTGACCAAGGAGCGCGATCAGGGTGTCGAACGTGCCATTGCTCGCTCCCAGTGACCAAGTCCCATATCCTCCGAGGAGTGATAGTAGTGGTAGAAGTGTTAAGGCGATTGTGCGAAATGAGAATTGCCACCATGCTACCGGCGTGTAGCTCGTAAGATACGTCGTCGAGCTCGTCGACGAAAGTTTGGAAACGCCGGACGCGACGGAGGAAACGACAGACTTGCTGATGTGTTAGTTTTCTTCATCCCGCCATGAAACTGCACATACCTGAAGACCCATCACGAAAGCAAAAGAATGGAACAGGGAAACGACGGGAAATACATGTAGCCAGCAGACGTGAAAAGGTCTCGTGAAGGATCAAGGTCGAACCTCCTCAGCACTCAGACAGATGGCAACAGCTGAACGGATCATTAAAAGAAAACATTTCCTTACCTCCGTGTCGAGGCCTGATTCATCTGAGTCCATATTTACATATTTGTTGCTCGAATTGGGAAAGGGAAGTGAAGTGTCGTTGCTAGAAATGTGAAATTAGGCGAGCCGAGGCTCGCGCACAGGGATAGGATGGAACTCAACAAGCAAGGGATATTGACTGGTGATCGAGGACAAGCAGCAGGAAAGGGAAATGAAATAATTGGCTGTACCTATTTAAATTAGCTGCGCCATTAAGGCTGCTTTTCTTGATATGAGGTAGATCACGTGCTTCACATCGCACGAGCTTGATGAAAAATTGGGGCTGAAGAGCGTCACAGAGAGATTAAGCAGGGATTGAGAGTTATTGGAAAGGGGCTGGACCTGGCGAGAGAGTGAAGTTGTGCTTGGATGACGAGAAGAAGTGAGGAAAGTGCTTTGACTGGCGTTAGAAACCAAACCAGTTTTCAAATTAGAGGGGTTGTTTTATGAATCGTTAGGCTCATTCTCCCTCATAGCAGCATCGAAGTAGATCCTTGTTGCAAAATTTTATTATCAGTTGTCTCTTAAGGTTCTCTGATGGTTTTATGTACAGAGAGAGGGTAAAAAGTCATGCACCAGAGAAGCACTGCAAATTTAGCATGGACCCCTACTCGTTCTGTAAGTGGCTCGCATCACTGAATCGATATTTGCACTGCTCACGACTTCCGTAGTTTCGAATGGTCGCTAATGTTTCTGTAGGAAAATTAGGCTTCCCTGATTCGTCGGCTAAGATACTGGAGGCAAGAAGTATTCACACCACTAGGATTATCGAATCACATCTGACTTGGGTCGCAATGCCGGCAAAACTTCGTGCTTTTTGACAGAGAGTCCGATTGCAGATATAGGCACTGCATTTGTAGCGTTCATAAAGACATTTAACCACCAATCATTTAATAGCTTGCTAGCCCCTCTCCCTTGACGCTTTGTGCTGTCGGGTCCTCTTGTAACTGCAGCTTTCTTAGGTACCTACTTATTTAAGGCGTCCTGAGCTGCTTCAACAAGATGAGAGAGCTAATATCATCCCGCGAAATAATGCCAGGATTGCAGGCCTCAAGATGGATATTACTGCGAAGTCCTCCTAGGGAATGACTATGGAAACCCTGATTGGGGGGGTGATAAAGGAGGGGAAGCCGTGTTGGTGGGAAGCAAGATGAATGGTGGAGAAGGATCGAGGAAGGTGGTAATATTTACAAGGGTTCCATGGCGGTTAATATGTACATCCAAAATTTCTTACACTCACCACTCCCCTCAAGCTTACCCTGGACGGGTTCTTCTCGGCAGCCACAACCCAACCCATCTCAGCTTCCTTCTGTCCTGCCTATTCACAGAGTATAAATAATGAAATTTTCATTTTTTATGCAATTCCGAACCAAGCAAGATCCATCGACTCATGAATCGGAACCGAATGCCCAACTCCCTGGGCCGAGTATCCCACCAATTTGGATCCATCGCCATAGACGATCTGTGTGTAAGCTGGCTGTGGGGTGTTGGTGACGTTCTTGGTGAAAGTGAGGCCGAGGACATCGGACCACTCCTTCAGCTGCTCGGCGAGATTGGGGTAGTCGAGGGTGGTGTCTGCTGTGCCGTGGAAGCTGTGAAGCAATTACAGTAAGATAGGATAGGCAGCGGAGGGAGGTGGGGGAAGAGCTTACATTTGCATCTTAGGATACGTGCCTTTGAAGCTCGGATAGTAGCTTCGGACGAGATCACCCCACGCCTGGGCAGTCTTGATGTTGGTTCCACTGGAACATGCGCCGTTCCATCCAGGAGTAGCCATGCCGGCCGTGGCGCTCGGGACGAAGAAACATCCGTCAGGAACACCGGAGTAGACTGAGCCTGCCTTGATGACGTCTGGGTAGGCGCCTGCAAGCACGTTGGTCATCATGGCTCCGGAGCTGGATCCAGTAGCAAAGACTCTGGTTGCGTCTCCTCCATAGTTCTTGACTGCGTAATCGACCATGTTGATGATGGTTTGGCTGTCACCGCCCCCGCCGTGGGTTAGGGAGGCAGTCGATGCGACATCCCAGCAGCCTCCAGATGAAGGCGCGTTTGGGTAGATGACGATGAAGCCGTGTGTGTCTGCAAGACTTGCATAGTTGCTCCCAGCGAAGTACCTTTGGGCGGTTCCGCTGCAGTAGTGGATAGCCAAAATAATGGGTGCGGGTTTGAGCTGCGTGGCTGGGATATAGACATACATACTAGCCTTCGTTGGTCCAGCATTGAAGTCAGTGACTTGCTTCAATGAGGAGCCGAGGGCGTTGGCAACACCAGCCAGAGCGGCAGATGCGACGATAGTCAAAAAGAAAAGCATAATGGCGGTATACAGAAGAATCAAGGGATAGCTGTGAACGGGGAAGAAGCTACACAATGAGAAGCCCTCCAGTTGGGGAGCTTCTTCAGATTATATAAAGCTTGGCCAAAAGCCCCACGGTGCAGTACCAGCCTAAAAACGAGACATATCAGAAGCAACAACTCAGTGCCATTTGTCCGTGGCCGTCAGGCCATGACCGAGAACACTTTCAAGCCTAATGGATGATGGTTCAGGGTACTTTAGCAGAAACAATTTGCCGAGATCTAACGTTGCGAACGGAGCGTAATTACTCCAGTCCCATGGGTGGTTCCGCACTTAACCATCATCGATCAACCTATGAAAGACATGAAACGAAGCAAAGTGTGGGGTTGTCTATATGAAGCAAAGTGAAATTGCGGGGTGGCCAGGGTCGTTGGCGAACCTGTTTATATTTGCCAAAAGACCACGCAAAAAGGAGGAAGCTCTCGGAGACAGGAGAACGACACGCAAGCAAGCAGTCTATGCATCTTGCAGTGATATCCAAGAATCGCTTGCGGCAACTGCAGACCGAGAAGATACGATTGGGTCCCCACAAGTGCTCCTTTCTACTTCCAGACGGCTTGACCAACAGACGAACCATGTTTCAGAAAGAGGAGATACTGGAAGGAAGTAGAGGATACAATTAGCCCGAATATTGCAAAGCCCCATAGCATGAACTGTCACTTAACCGTCCACTATGCCAACAATCTACGTGGTAGATTAGAACATGGATGTAGCGTTTCTGGAAGGGAACGGATGAGCCTTGGAGATACTACAACAAACAGTAGCCACCGGACGTCAGACCTTGAGTGCTATATATCAGCCTGATAGTGCAGCTGATATGTTCGAGTAGCTGATTTGAGCTGAGCTGTCTATATCGAAGGAGTGGGTCGAGGATCAAGGCCGCAGTTTCTTTGTGGTTTGATGAAGGATGGGAGAATTGCGCGAGCGAGAGCATGTCTGACACCATATGACTGCCTTCAAGATCAAGTTGCAGGACCTGTAGGTCTTCTTTGCGTCTGAGGAAGAGTGACGTGAGCTTTGAACAAGCGTCGGCCGTCGGCTTGGATTTGCTGCGACCATGATGCAGGACGTGAAAATAGACTTCGAGACCCAGGCGTGATCCCGGACCAATGTAAGATTACTCGTAGTCAGCAAACCATGATTCGCACCGTATTGAACGTGTTGCTTCGAAACTCCTGGACTAAGAATAGCTGCCGATGCCAAAGTCCGTCGGGGCACACCGAGGTCTTTGTCGTGTGTGAAGGCCATTGGCACCTTCCAGCAGCCTTGGTCCAGTACACTCAAAGCCACCGCCTGTGGTTGTCGAAGGATGGATGCATCAGCCCTCAGCCGTGCAGGAGCAGATCCTTCGCCACCCTGCAGCAAACCGAGCTTCGCTGTCGCACGGCGGCCTTGAGCATGCTGGTGATATCGCGGAATCTCCCTGGATCTCACAAAGTTCAAACTTGAAGTGCAGATGTTCGGGATTTGCCAGACACCAGGAGAGGCTTCACCAGCTGCTTCAATATTGGGTGCGGGATCAGCAGCCATCGTGTCGGATTCGATCCTGCACCGAGCTTGCAGCGACTTGCATCAAGCTTGCGCGCTCCCTGACGAAGAAGGCGAAGCATCTTGTGCGCCTTCCATCCCGACTCTCTCGAACTGGAACAGCGGCCGGGAGCTGAAGAACGCCCCTTCTGGGAGATGGTGTGTGGCTCTCCGAGGTTCGCGCTGCAAGAGGTATTTCGAGAAGGATGGCCTGTTCTCCTCCCACATTTCTCCAACTCACATCACTTTGCACAAGGTATCCCCCTTCACTTTGCTAATCGCTACAAGCATTCTTGCGGCATTCACCTATTGGAGCCTCGCCCTGCGTACATAAAATTTACGATAAAGTCTGCGCCATTTGCGCTAGCAATACGAACAGCTCAACCCTGCAGCCCCTCGTGTCTGCTTGCTTTTCCCCGTTTCCTGTCAAATATTCACTCAATTCTCGACAATTGCGGACACCACAACGAGATCTGCTGGTCGTGGGACGACCGAAATGCCAGGCTCGATCCGGACAATCGACGCAACCTCTCAAAGATACGACCCTGAGGAATCCTTGCCATCTTCCCCAGAGCATCGTGCAGATCCGATAAAGAAGAGAGAGCCCCTCATAGAACTGCCACCTTCGCCTGCCGACAGCGATATCGCGATGCGTCACGCAAGCCCGAGGGGAGGGAGCCCGTCAATTACAACAAGCACGTCGGCAACTACGAGGGAGGAGCAACGGATTACTCGAAATATCGACCGTGGCACACCTGGCGACCAGGCAATATTCTCCGATGCGAAGACTCCCGAGCAGAAACAGATAGCAAAGAGGAAGAGTCAATACTATCAGGATGTATTTTCAGCTCGAGAGTCCAACAGTTCAGCTCGTGAACGGGTCCTCAAGGAGTCCCCAATTTTGGCAGATGTGAGGACCAATGTCATTGTGTGTTTCCTGGATTATACTTGGTATCTCTGCTAATAATATCTAGATCTCCGATGAGTACACTTTTATTACCGACCTGTCTTACCACCTTTCTACTCGATACCAAAGACCCGAGAATTCTATCGTTGTCACGGTAGCACATTCTTGCTGTATGCTCTTTGGAGGCAACTTTGATCCTGCGTACACCCTTACCATAACCGCCGTGAACTCTCAACTCCAACCCGTCACGAACAAGCGGAATGCAACTTTGCTGGCAAAGGCCATGGAAGAAAGCCTGGGAGTTGCTCCGAATCGAGGAGTAGTTAAGTTCTTGGCTATGTCGGAGGACAACCTGGCGACGGATGGCAAGACTATCACTGGCGAAATCGAGGAGCTGGAGAAGGAAAATGCAGAGAGCAACTCGAGTCTACAAGGAAGTTTATCCAAAAGCACGGCGAAGAGCAAGCGGAGACACAGCATGAGGTCGTTACGAACCTCCAAGAACACTCTCCCAACACACAACGAACTCTCCTCTCCCACACCTCCAATGAGCGCTCGCTCGCGCGAGACCCCGCCACTGCCTGCGATCCCGAGCGAGAAGAGTCCTATGGATCTGAGGGCCGAGAAAGCGCAGAAAATGGGACGGAGAAAGAGCTTCATTGCTACGATATTTGGCAAGGCAGGATAATGGCTCAAGTTCATGGTGTATTGGAGGCGATGGACACGTGAGATAGACGACGACGACGACCTGCATTTTGATTTTGCTTCCTTGCACAGCGCGGTGTTGGGGAGCGATTCTACATGCACATTGGAATTGGATAGGGCATGGCATGTCTTTTATGACAAGGTAATAGATTATGTATAATGTCCTCTCAGATCAGATGGCTCAGGCCCCATCTTAATAGAAGTTCTTCGGACTTCCACTGCACACATCTCTCTTCTCGATTGTGATGCCTTTGTGAAATTACTGTATAACGTGATCGAGGCTTGAGGCTTCAAATACGTGTGACTTGCATCATGCAAGAGTTGGTACTGTAACCGGCCTCGGATGATCTCCCGCTGTAGTCTCCCGTTGAAAATGAGATCTGTTAGAGTACAGACTCGATACCATAGATTTCGTGCATAATCTTGTCGATACCCACGAAACACCCACTGGAGCCTGGACCAAGGTTGACCGCTCTCTCCTCGGTACCCACAATATTAACTTATTAAGTCGTTAGACGAATTGTTGTTCCTGTGAAGTATAGGACGAATGCTCCCCCATAGAGCACCCAACTTATACATTCGAGACGAAATATGATAATAAGTGGTCCCGCTGTGGGTGGAGAGGCGGGGTTTTCGCTTGTTCCCAGTGACATCAACGCCCCGCGAATTTTCGCGGGAAGGCAATGCAAACCGCAAAACTGAACCACGACTCATCTTTTCCAATCAAGATCTTCACCGCTCCATTCCAACTCCCATCCTTCCACCAACCATCGCATTCCCCATTCGCAATCCTCGCAATTGGCTCTCTGGGCTTGAACAATTACGATACGGTTGGGCCTGCAAGCACCAGTCTGGGCCGGTAGGTGACAGCTCACCCCAGTACCCCGCGATAAGGGGCAACGCAGTGAACAAAGAGAGGAGCTAATGATTCGCACAGGCTGGGAGAGGTGTAGATATATCAAGCAAGCAAGAAAGAAAGAGTCGAGTGGGGATGGCCCGAACTCTGACCAGACGCAAATTGCAGACCATGCTAACAATCGTCCAGCTCCTACAAAAACGTGACCAGCCAATCCCGGGATTTACAGTCACTAGCACGATGGAGGTACGTGGCCATTATTCTACTTCCAGAACAGAGATCGTCTTTCATTTCTATATCTAAAGGTGGAGATGGAGGATGGACTTGAGGTTTAATGCCGAGGGGTCGGCATCGAGGACATCCGCATTCCACAGATTTGATCTGGCGGGAGCACAGCATCCCCGGCCAGGAACGGCAGATCGAAATCCTGGACCCTTCTTGCAGCTTCCCCTTTCCAGAAAAACACATGGACGGTGATCATCTACTACGCATTGAAGAGAGAGACCTGTATCACCAAGTCTCTCTGCTTGATTCGAGATGGATCAGAGTCACTGGGGAGCGCCGAGCCAGTCATTGCTGTCCGACGCTGAGTCACTGTACCGACGTCAGTTCAGCGCATGAGCATCGTGTTTTCTGGCCCGCATGTTTCCAGCTGGTGGTATATATCGTCTGGTGAGTGTCAGTCGAGCTCCAAAATGGCTGGCATGGAGAGAGAGGGTGCTGGCCTGCGCGTCGCCGAACGACCGAATATCACATTCATGTACCCGACCCCGAGTCCTCGAGATCGGTCGTCAACCGAGACTTTTCACGGACCGACGAGGGTCGCGCAAACAAATCACAAGGAGATTGCCTGTTTCTGTCTCCAAGCTTTGAGGCACGGTGTGGGGAATTTCTGTGCTATCAGCCTTGCGTTTGGCTATCAAAACACCCCACAGTCTCAACCCGTCACTTTTGTGACACGCACAGTTGCGTCAAACATCTACATCTTGCTCCACTACGCGAGTTCCTTGCTTCTTTTGATACTTGCTACCAACATCATGCCTCTTCTTGAGACCGGCCGTAGGAGAACCAAGCTGGATCGCAGCTACAATGGTCCTCCGCGTCAAGGCCCCGTCCGTCATATCAGTCCAGTTCAGCTTACTCTTGAACGTATTCACGAACAGAACCGAGCAAATGTCCAAAAGATTGACCCTGCGAAGGTTCCTGCGCCTGCTCCAGGTGCCGCCGCGAGAGGCAAGCCGAGATTGCTGTTGATGGGTCAGCGAAGGTGAGCTTTGCGACCCCTGATATAATGGCGTCACTGACAAGAAGCAGAAGCGGAAAGTCGTCCATCTCGAGCGTTGTATTCCATAAGATGCCCCCAAATGAGACACTGTTCCTCGAGTCTACGGCTCGTATCCAGAAGGATTCGATGCAGTGAGTCTCCCTGCCCCTTTTTGTAAGACCTATGCTGACAACTTCAGCTCTTTCATGGACTTCCAGGTCTGGGACTTCCCCGGCCAAGTTGACTGGGCAGACCCATCCTTCGACCTCGACGCCATCTTCGGCGAAATCGGAGCCCTGATCTGGGTCATCGACGCCCAAGACGAGTACCTCGAAGCCATCAACCGCCTCAACAGCACCATCCTAAACCTGCAGCCCACCTACCCAAACATCAACATCGAAGTCTTCATCCACAAAGTCGACGGCCTGTCGGACGACTACAAGCTCGACATCCAGCGCGACGTCACTCAGCGCATCCAAGACGAGCTCTCGGACCATGGCGTCGAGAACGCCCCCATCAACTTCCACCTCACCTCCATATACAACCATTCCATCTTCGAAGCCTTCTCCAAAGTCATCCAGAAACTCATCCCGCACCTGCCGTACCTGGAAGCCCTGCTCAATAACTGCTGCCAGAAATCCGGCTTCGAGAAAGCGTATCTCTTCGATGTCCTCTCCAAGATCTACATTGCCACCGATTCCTCCCCCGTCGATATGCCGTCCTACGAGATCTGCAGCGATTACATCGACGTCATTGTCGACGTCTCGGAGATATATGGCTGGAATCGCCCGGATGAGTATATCGAGCGTCTTGAAGGCCCGCCGTGGAATAAGAAGCTTGAGCATCAGGTTGCGTGCAAGGATGCGGAGAGCTGCATCGTGCTCACGGATGGTAGGAGACCGATTCTGTTGCGGGAGGTTAATAAGTATCTTGCGCTCGTGGCGGTCGTGAAGGAGGGTGCGTATAGTAAGATGCCGGATATTATTGAGAATATTAATGCCACGGTGGGAGGTTTGCTTCAGATTTTCGAGATCACCAGGAGAAGACAGAGGGCTTAAGGGCGAGATGATATGGTGGAAGGTTTGGGATTTGGCGTGGGGAGACCATTCAAGACGGGTGGGCATGATACCAGACTGGCGTTATTGGTTTTGTTTTGTTTTCCTTTCTTTACAAAAGTCACCGATAGAGAAGCCTCTGCCAGGACATCCGCACAGAGCACAGAGCGAGCATTGAGAAAATAACTTTGAATGAATGATTTCAAGTATTCAGAACCCCTTACGACCAGTGGTGGTCTATAAATTAGGGCCATATGTCTTCAAGACGTCAAAATCCAGGTGATGAAGACGATACCATGGCGTTATGTGCGGGGGGTTTTTTCCGGGGGGCGGGCTTCGCTGCAGGAGTTTCTGGCTGGAAAAGCTAAGGCGTTGTCTCTGCCAGCAGGCCGACTGTGGGTATGTCAGTATTACATCCCGAAGAGCGAGCTCAAGTGAGGGTTGGGATGAAATGACAGCAAAATAGAGATTGACAACAAGTCCTTCTCATCCTCCACATCCCACGACTGGGTCTGGGTCCCTCTCCCTCTCCCTCTCCCTCTCCCTTCTCCCTCCATTGCGACGCGAGCAAGTAGAACACTGAAGTCTGGGGAAGGGGTAGGTGGATCAACGGCTGGACGCTAAGTTGAACATGAATTGAAAGAAGGACACGGTGGAGAAGGGGGGCCAGCGGGAGGAAGGGTGGAAGTACGAGCACGTTGGGAACACTGAGGATGATATCAGGGGTGAGGAGGGATGACAGTAAACAAGGAGTTGACAACGCAAGTCACCTCATTTCATTATTTCCCGACGTGGACCTGGTGTCTGCTGAGGAAGGTATTACTTCAATGGTTGGTTCAGTTGCTTCAGCTGGAAATTTGTGTTAGAATTCACGTGTTACACTTTAGTTGCACGGAACGTTGGATTACTTCTTCACTCTCCTCATTCTTTTGTGTTAGTGTCCATTAGTACAGCGGGAAGGGAGGGGTATTTATAGGTAAGTCGCTGGTTGTGGGCTAGATGTCAATTCGTAAGAGAGAGTTCGATTTCGACATGGATGACTTGCTAACAAGTTTGGAAATTTGTTTGCAGGTTTGTTTCTTCTTCCCCAATGCTCTCCTGCTTTTCCGTCAGCTTTTTTTTTTTGCAAATAGAAATATAAAAAGTAGTGTCGAACCTGAAGATGACATTATTCGCTACGCCGAAGAAGAAGATGACACTGTTGGGGAAGCTCATGACGGCAACTTTGGTGTTAATTCTATATCTCTTGCCAGGTGCTGAATGTTAGGGTCATGGAAAGAACTAGGGGGGAGGGAAAGAAGGTTAGAAGGACGGGGACGACTCTGGCTAAGGGGAGGAAATGACAGCAAGCCAGAAGTTGACAAGAATAATCTTGCTTTGTCTCACTCACTACCAGGTTGAAGCCACTTTGGATAGAACTAAACTTCATCCCCCCGTTGTTCGATGGATTTGGGGTCGGAAAGTTGGTGTCGCGTTCAAGCGTTGCACCTAGATGCATTCCAACCCTCATTTCATACCTCGGCTGTCTACTTGATTTCTTGGTGCTCCTTGTTCCGTGAGACAGGAGGGAGTATTTATCTTCTTTCCGTGGATAGTTGCACGTCCGCAACTTTTGTTGAAAGGGTGGGTTTACCATCGGTTGGTGACTGATTCTAAATCAACGCTGTGGCATTCCGTAACAGCCCCTTAAACTCGCTAAGAATTACAGCGATAATGGCTGGCTTCAGGGGAGCAGGACAAGAATTGTCCGAAATAGCGGGGTATCTAATACTCAACGCCCCGAGTCCTTCGGAATAAATGTAATCAATTAACTAGCATGCTCATAACCTGCGGTATCTAATTTAATAGAATTTGCATAGCTTGAAAATCTTACTGTTTGTCTGGTATTGGGGTGTTTCGACTTGGGCCCTGCGGAGCCATTCATACGACCTTGCGAAGAAAAGGGAGTTCGTTTGAGATTTGTGGAAGATTTAGAAGATGAGTTCGAGGAGCATAATGATGAGGAAGAAGTACTCATTGATATGGCATAGTTAGTGGAGGGGA
The DNA here is from genome assembly GCA_021399465.1 of Hyaloscypha sp. PMI_1271. Lineage (NCBI taxonomy): Eukaryota > Fungi > Ascomycota > Leotiomycetes > Helotiales > Hyaloscyphaceae > Hyaloscypha > Hyaloscypha sp. PMI_1271. Next base: position 220,930 of record JAJTUS010000054.1, read on the forward strand.
ATAACATGCTGCTGCAATGGCACAACCTTGGAGGCATGCTATGGAGCCTGATCCTTTGGCGAAGTCCGTGTGGGAGATGGGTGAAGGTTCAGGATGTCGTTCTCGATCAGATATGTGCACGATCGGTTAATTCTTTCAAAGAGAATGTCAGAGTTTTTTGGTTTTCTCCAGAAAGAGAGGTAGGGCTACTTGGATTATAGGGCAATTCAGTGAGTCGCATTCCGCGAAACAGCCCATCTGATTAACCACCGGCACTTCAAAGTATCTCAGCAACTACTTCAATTTTTGCTATTAAATCAGTTGGACTTTAGTAAGGTTCTCCAAATTATCTATTTTACTGAAGGTATGCAATTTTGATCATCGCGTCAGGAGAAACTCTGAAGTGTCGGAGTGAGCTGTGCGTTGTTCTTTGCAACTCTACCCCGCTATTTCGGCCCCAACACTACCCCACACTCGAGAGGGGCTCGTAGCAAGTTCTAGCGGAGAGATCAGGGGGGGTATTTGCTACAACTAGGAAGCGATATGGCCGTAGTTCGAAGTCTGTTTCTATTCGAACGATTTGCTTTAGACTCTTGATGAATATTTGAGTGCTAGAATTCTGAAAAGAGCGCCTGGAGCACAAAACAAATGAATTTTCACTGCCAACATTTTCAACTTTCTCTTACAATCCATCAACTGGTTTCAATGTACCACGCCATTTGTGGATCCATTGATGCCAGTGACCCCATTGCCATTGACTCCGTTCGAGCCATTCAAATTAGTCAGGTCTTTGCCAGAACACTTTCCATTTTCGACCAACTGACTGGCCAAGTTCTTATTGCTCGGTACATCAATACTTGGATTAGTAGCAAAGAAATCACTCGGTTTCAGCTGGATTTGGTGAATCTCGACAGGCCTATTTAAATCCTTGTTAGTGGATATTCAGCATGACCCCTCAAGCGTGGAAGAAAAAAATGAAGAGAAATAAAGATTGAAAGCTGAAAGCTCACATGACAGGCCAATCCTCGACCCTTGGATTGTGTGTGAGCCCAAAAACCGACCAGACAACCACATCCTCGTTCTCAACGTCGTCTCCTCGGTCTACCATATCTTGAACGCCACCAACCTCTCCTTGACTCTGAAAGGGGTAAGCTCCAGCAGCCCATAACTCTCCCTCCTTATATTTTGTAACCCAGATGTGGTGTTGAGCATAAAGCGCTCGCCTTGCTTGGAGAGATCTTTGGTCCGCGAGTAGCAGCTGGGTTGGTGGCGGCACAAGCTTGTAACCCACAGGTTTCATACTGATGGGGTTAAGCTTAGAAGTGTTAACAATCTTGAAGATACGATTGCTGAGGGGCGCCGCATCAGCCCACTGTGACCGAGTGATAGGGGTCTGCACGACGCGGTAGAAATTGCCCATAGGATTTGTTTTGCTGTTCATGGGTTCGGCAACGGACTCTTCTTGGATGACGGTGTTTGCATGGCCATCGATGGCAGGATCGATGCGCACTGCGAATATGTGCTGGTGGTTCTGTGCCAGAACTCCTGGGTTCACAACATTGCCATACTCGCTGGTCTTGCCGGCGTCGATATTGACGCATGACACAATTCCGGTGGCCCGAACTTCGATATCAAGCTCGCCGGAAAGATTGAACTTGTACGCAAAGATGTACTCGTAATTGGCCAGGGTGAGAATAAATTGTACAACGAGCTCGCGGTTGCGAGTGACGACCGCACGGCCAGTGCGCCAATTTGTGTGCTTCCAACCGATGCCGTTGTCCTGTTCATGAAGACAAATGACATTTGGTTGAACCTTGACAGCGCCATCCTTGCCAACTGCGACGGCATCGAAGTACTGCAGGTAGGAGATGGTGTTAGCAACCAGTCAGATCAACCTGGGCAGTATGGTGTTGACTTACCTTGATCGCGCCTAAGCAGTCACAACCTAATGATAAGTTATTCGCGCACATGCCAGCTCCGCCTTCACCGAAGTCGAAAGCCTGCTTGCGATGGAATGGGGCGCGAGGATCTGCGTATGGTACCGTCTATATTTCTGTCAGCTATCAAGATCTACACGAGAAGGACAGGAGGGGCTCACCATCTCACTGATTGAAAGGCGATAGAAGACATCCCGATTATCGTATTGGACATCGTGAATGACAACCCCTTCTCTGGCCGTAAATGAAACACGAAATCGCCATTTTTGCCACTCAACTAAGGATCCGTCTGAGACCTTGAATGAAGGCCCATCTGGCTGAACTACACTCAGCTCCTTGAGATCTTTGCGAACTCCACTCTGGATTAACTCTGGCACATATTCCGCAGTAGTGCAGTGATCTAGCGGGTGGTTCATTGAGTCGCGAGCAGATGCGGTCAAAGGATCACCCTTTCCACCAGTAGCCAGTTTCTCGATTCGGACAAGCTCTCGCTTGTAGTAGTCAACTACCGGAATCATCGGAATAGGAAATGAATAAAAGTTGGAGTCTGGATTGTTTCCATTGGGAGTATCCCTTGCGTAGGCAAGGCCTTGGAAATAACGGCCTGGCTCGTCGCCGACTTCGAGGCTTCCATATGGCCAAGGCTCGATAATGACTTCCATATGGGATGGGAGATTGAGCTCTTTGACGGCAGATTTAAAGACTGCGGAAGCTTCGCAGACTTCAATCAAAGTATCGAACTCTCCGCTAAAATTCCAAGTTAACGACGGCCTTACTTTGCTCTAAAAAATATCTTACAGTGTTAGACTGGGACAGAATTCCTTGCCCACCACGATATTTTCTACCATCTTCCCTTGTTCTAGGTCAACCAATGATTCATGATACTGAATCGCCATATTTGCAGCAATTATATCGTAGTGGCATTTAGCCATTCGTGGAGGCCTCGATGTCATCTGGGAAAGTTGACCATCATGCTCAATTTGAAGGAACGGTACAAGATCTTTCTTGCACGGTTCTTTCAAATCTACTTGACGAAACTCGATGACGTGATCCGGGTGACTGGCCAGCACGATATCGCGAGCTTTCTCTGTCTCTTTGACGGAGAGCATCTGAAGGGGGTGTGGAGGTGCAGACATGTTCGCAAATTTTATAATAAGAGGATTTGTGAATGAGGTCAATAGAAAAGACAATGGCAGCGATAGATTTCAAGAAAAATCTAGAAATAAATATGAGAGGAGAGATGTATACTGAGGCTTGAAGTAGTCCACAATCGTCTGCAGCTAGTTTGCCGGATGAGGAAGTCGTACGCGGTACCTCATCATGGGAGAGGTTCATGCACTCTACCATTGACAACAGAAGGATGTCAGAGGGGCGTTTTAGTGGGTAATCACTCGGTTACAGGGCGATATCGGTAACTCACCCGCGATATTACCGCCGGCCCTGAGGGCACTATATCCAGGCCGCCATAGCGCTCTGCGACGATAAACGAACTAAGCCTTATAATATAGCACGTACGAGGGAGTAAGTGCGTGAATTTCAAGCCGAACGGGCTATTAGAAGAGGAGTTATAAAGAGTTAAAGCCTATGAGGGGACCTTTTCGCCAAGGCGCTAAAGAGCCGGGGTTTTAGCCAATTAAAAGCGAGCTAGGCTCGCGCTCTTAATGTTCTACTACGTACGCTTTCTCCCTAAGAGAAATCAGGGGAAGAGAGTATTTAAAAGAGTTATATTATTAAAAGCAATATCTCTAAGCCCGCTTTAGAATATCTATAACCTTACTTAGGGACGCGCTAGCCTACTTCCGCTACTCCTCTAGCCATACTACTACTAATCCATAGGGATCCCCTCCCTGAGAAGCACCCTATATAGCAGCTACTAGCCGCCTAATCTCAGTAATTAGAGTCTTCCGCCGGGAGTAGAACTACCTCTTAGAGGCCTTCCTAGGCCCTATACGCTAGCGAGAGCTATAGAGCTCGTCTAGCTTCTTAATAGAAGGCTGCCTATAGAGCCCTGTCGTCCACTCCTACTAGAGCTCCGGGATAGTCTAGATCGTATAGGACATGCTATACTCCGGCACGCTAGGAGCGCTAGCGAGAGCCGTCAGGGGTAGCGGAGCCGGCGCCAGCGGGCCGGCAGTGGCCCCCGTGAAAGGTAGAGTCCTCGGGCTAGCGTAGGCCTGGCCCTGGCCCTAGCTCCTAGGCATAAACTAGTAAGTAAAGCTGCCTCCCACAAAGTCGTCTATAGCGCTCGTGAGCTGGCTCACTCTACTAGCTATTATGCCCTCTAGGGAGCAGAGAGCCTAGGCGTGTATAACCTAGCTATTCTAGATAACCCCCGTTATCGTATAAAGCTAGTCATTTAATACCGGCACCGCCTTCTAGATAGTAATACTATATGGGTCCTCTATTACGGCTAGAGCTAGAGCCCTATAGACGCTTAGCTTAAAGGCCTTATACTCTGCCGTATAAAATAAGGGGTACTTGAATATAGGGTACTATAGGAACTCCCTCCGCTAGAGTATAGAATCCTAAACTAGGCTAGGTAGGTTAGTATTATAGGATTAATTTCTAAGAAAGAGAGAGAGAGAAGAGCGCTAACTCTCACCTAGAGAAAGACTATATAGAGCCACTATAGGAGTTCTAGGAACCCGCTAGTAGCTAGGTTTAGCTCTACCTACTCTATAGCGTCTATTCTCCCTAAGTGGGCCGCCTGCTAGCGGTCCAAGTCAGGCTATACCTAGCTTAGAAGCTAGGCTAGCGGAGCTACTATCTCCCTAGGTAAGAAGTAGCTACTAGCGTACTTAGGGTCAAAGTTAGCTATACCCTATATAAAGGCCCGTGGTAGAGTTATTAGATAGTACCCTATTATCTAGTTAGCGTTCTAGTAGCCGCTATGGCGAATCTAGTCCTCTGGTACGCTATTAGCCTTTATAAGTCTAGCCCCAGATTCCCGGCCTATATACGTTACTTTAGAGGTCTTAATACTAGCTTCCTAATAGAGCCGCCTAGTCTACGACGCCGCCGTACTATCACTTAAGGCCTCTATATAGTAGAGGTTATTCCTCTTAAGTACCTTAATATTATACTAGTCCTAGCTCTAGTAGAAGCTAGGGAAGGCCTCCCTAGAGTAGTACTAGCGCTAGAAGAAGTAGATAGCTAGGGAGCCTATTAGGTAAGAGCGGTAGTCCTAGTACCGTAGCGTAGTACTATACTTAAGCCGGCTATATGACGGGTTAAGACCCGTGGAGAGACTAGGTACCTGAGAGCCCTAGGTACCTACGTTATCCTACTAATAGCTCCGTACGGAATACAAATTATCGTATAGAGCCTAGACTCAGTTTCTCTCCTTAGATTATTCTTCTTATATTTAGGGAAACCATTTAATTAAGCATATTACTACTAACCCGTGACATTAGAATAATCTCCCTTTATCGCTTATCGAGACGAGCTATTGACTTAGCCTTGCCGTACGACTCCTATCCATACACGATGAGCTCCCCCGTGAGCCTAGGATCAATAACCCTAGTAATAGAGATACTAGTGTGGGCTAAGCATCTCGTGAACCGACTCGAAGCTATCGAGCTTCGTATAAGAGAGCTTATACGTGGCGTAGCTTAATAGATAGCCCCGCCCTTACTAGGATAGAATCCGGTAGACTAGTGAATAGACGATGACTAGAGAGAGCTGGTATAGAGCCCGGATAGTTAGTAGTTAAAGAACTAGAACCACAGAGATGGAGCCTAGTTTACCGCTAATGACTTACTTAGTATACTACGAATGAACTAGTAATATAAGCGATTACCTAACCCTCTAGTATATAAAGGTAAGTAGTTAGAATTCAAACTATAGCTAGCTTAGGTATAGGTAAAGCTTTTAGTTAATATGGGCGACGAATGGGGTAATGTAAGATTCTGGTATATTTATAGTAGACTTAGTAGTGCTGCCCTTAGTCAGGTGATACTATGGGTCTCTGCTCTAGTCGAGAAGAAGTCTACCTTAGACGGAGATACCCTAGATAGGCTTATCTAGTAACTCCGGAATATATACGATAACCTAGAGTTAGTGGGATGAGCTATACGGAAGCTCAATACCCTCTAGTAAGGTATGAGCTCCTTTATAAGATACCTGGCACGCTTTAAATACACGCTTCTTGAAGCGGGAGGTCTCTCCTAGGATAATACTATAAAGAAGGCCTTTCTATTACGTGGCCTTTCTGTCGATATTTAAAGGACCCTCTTTACGGTCCTAATACTAGCGTCGTACGCTAACTACTACTTATAGCTCTATATAGTAAGCTAGAACTTGGAAGTAATACGTACGAGAGAGAGGAGGGAGTAGAGACTAGCTTCCCCGCTAAGATATAGCGCCTAAGCGGCTGATAGTATAGAATGGGAACCTATAAGGATGATATAAGGGGCGTCTATATAATAAGAGAAGCTGAAAGGGACTTAAGTCTAATAGAAGAAGAAGCTAAAGAAGGAAACTCACTCTTATTTTAAGTATAGAAAGGTAGGGTATATTATACGGGATTATGAGGAGTTATACGAAGAAGAGTTAACTTAGAAGGTATCCTTATTAACTACTCGGGTTATTAAGGAGTTATCTGAGAGTAATGACTTGGGAAAAGAATAGCTCTATATAAAAAGCGCTATACGGAGTAGAAGGAGGATATAGTATGGGATTAGAAAACGTTTAAGCCTTCGATAGATAAGCTACCCTTTTTAATATTAACTCTAATAAATAAGGAAGCCTTTATAGAAACCTTAGTTAATTTAGGATACCTGTTATACGAAGTAATCGATTCTCGTTTTACCCGGAAATATAACCTCTAGCGTATTAAAATCACTCCTTATAAGCTCATTAGAATAGGAGAATAAGTTATAGGAAGAATTAATAAGGTTATTACTATTTGAACTAATATCAATAGCTATATAGATAATAAGGTATTCTTTTATATGGCTCCAAAGCTTATATTATATGATTTAATACTTGGCTTAGCTTAGATACGGAAGAGCTAGGTACTCTTAAGTATAGATTATTTATTATTAATAATAGGGAGCTAAAGGACCTATATCCGGAACTAAAATGAGAGGGGCCCTTTTCGAGCAAATATAGTACTTATCTCGGCTATAGCCTTTATATGGAATATGAAAAGGAAGTATAAAGGGTAGTAAGTAGAAGTGTTTTCTGTAAGTATAGCTAATATTAAGAAGGCACTTATAGTCTAGAAAGAAACCGACTCTCGTATAAAGCTCCCGGAATACTACTCTAAGTTCCTAGGTATATTTAACTATTTAGAAGCTAAGAAGTTACCACCGCTTCGTAGTCCCGGGACCGACTATACTATTGAGTTAGAGAAAGTTAATAGGAAAGAACTTACGGTACCTTAGGGTCCCTTATATAATATATCACGAGACGAGCTTATAGTACTCTAGAAGACCTTAATAGGCTTACTTAATAAGTAGTTTATTCGAGTAAGTAACTCTCTAGTAGCGGCTCTAGTTCTCTTTATATGGAAGCTAGGTAATAGTCTACGGTTTTGTGTAGACTATTAGGCTCTAAATCGGATCTTAAGGAAAGACTAGTACTTGCTACCCTTAATCCACGAGACGCTTCATATAATCGGTAAAGCGAAGTAGTTTACGAAGCTTAATATAATTACGGCTTTCTATAAGATCCGGATTATAGAAGGAGACGAGTAGAAGATAGCTTTCTATACGAGGTATAGACTCTATAAGTGGCTCGTAATGCTATTTGGGCTAGCTAATGCCCCGAGTACTTTCTAGAAGTATATTAACTAGATATTAAGAGACTACCTTAACGAGTTCTACTTAGTATATGTTAATGATGTCTTAGTATACTCTGAGGGAATACTAGCCGAGTATAGAGAGTATGTATAGAAGGTACTATACTAGCTATAAGAAGTAGGACTATAGTTAGACATTAATAAGTACGAGTTTAAGGTCTAGTCTACGAAGTACCTTGGGTTTGTAATCGAGGCGGGGGTAGGCGTATGGATGGATCCTGAGAAGGTGAAAGCTATCCTTAGCTAGGAAGCCCTGAGGTCTATAAAAGGAGTATAGAGCTTTATTAGCTTTATAAACTTCTACCGGAAGTTTATCTAAGGGTTCTTAGACGTCATATAGCTAATGATGAGCCTAGTGAAGAAGGATACTATATTTATATAGATAGCCGAGGTAGATTAGGTATTTAAATAGCTTAAAGAACTCTTTATAGAAGCGCTAGTGCTAGTATCGTTTAACGCTAATTATACGATAATCGTCGAGACTAACTTATCTGGGTAGTGTATTAGGGGTACTCTTATATAGTATAGAGATAATGGGGTGCTCTAACTATATGGCTACTTCTTAAAGAAGAACTCCCCTACTAAATGTAATTACGAGATCTATGATAAGGAGATATTAGTAATCGTGCGGTGTCTTGACGAGTGGGATATAGAGCTAAGAAGTATAAAGGACTTCTAGATCTATATAGATTATAAGAGCCTAGAATACTTTATAATAGTCCAGAAGCTTATAGAGCGTTAGATACGTTAGTCCCTTACTCTTTCACGGTATAACTTCATAATCTAGTATATACCAGGTTATATAAACGAGAGAGCGGATATACTCTCGCGAAGAGAGTAAGACCTCCCGGTATTACTATTGGACGAGAGGCTTAAGCATCGGCATATTTAGCTACTATAGCTAGAGATATTTACTCCCCCAAAGGCTATATAAAGGATATAGGCTATGCCGGTGGCAGTAGTAATATAGGGAGGCCTCTAGAGCCTCTAGAGAGACGTGGAAGGGATAGATGCTTTATATAGAGTAATGATAAGAGCTATATAAGAAGGGAAGCGTGTATTCCCCTCGGAGCTCTAGGTTAAGGTATTAATCTTAGAGTATGAGTTAGATGGCTAAGGGTAACTCTTATTCCGGGGACGTCGTTGGGTCCCTGAGTTAGAACTACTCTATATAGGGCTTATCCAAGAGACTCACGACTCTATAATAGCTGGGTACCTAGGCCGAGAAGTGACGGCTACCTTAATAATGAGATAGTTCTTCTAGCTAGGTATACTCGGAGAGGTTAGGCGGTTTGTATAGAACTATGACGGTTACTAGAAGAAGTAGGCTTAGAGGGACTATTGCCACGGGTTCTTGAAACCTTTACCTATCCCTAAGAGAGTCTAGAGTGAGATCTCTATAGACTTTATTACTAGGCTACTATTAAGCCAGGGTTATATGGACCTATTAGTAATTATAGATAAGCTTAGTAAAGGTGTTATCCTAGAACCATACTCGAGTCTTACTACGGAGGTAGTAGCTAAGACCTTTATATAAGTCTTCTACTAATATTATAGTCTTCCGAAAGCGATTGTCTCAGACTATAGACCGTAGTTTACTAGAGTACTTTGGGTATGAGTCTACTAACTCCTAAAGATTATATAAAGGCTATCTATAGTATTTAGTCCAGAGATAGATGAGTCTATAGAACGGATAAACTAGAATATCGAAGTATTTGTGTGTATATACGTTAACTATATATAGGAGAATTAGGTATCTCTAATACCTTTAGCTAAGCTAGTAATTAATAACTACGATACTACTAGTACTAGTATTAGCCTATTCTTCCTAACTTATGGCTACTACGTATACCTAATAGAGTTAAACGATATTGAAGTCCCTATACGGGAGAGGATTAGCCCAATCTAGCGGGGTGAAGCTATCGTATAGAAGCTAAGAGATACTTGCGAGTAGGCTTAAGCGTCTATAGTAGTAGTATAATAGGTTTAAGAGGACATGACTAACCGGATAAGATAGTAAGCGCCTAGCTTTAAAGTAGGGGATAAGGTCTAGCTAAACCTTGAGAATATTTATATGAAGCGGCTATTAAAGAAGTTTAACTCTAAGAATACTAAGTATAAAGTAATTAAGGTAATTAGCTCCTATAGCTATAGGCTTAATATACCGCTAGGAATCCGTAATATATTCTATTCCCGATTATTACGTCCGGTAGTAATAGACCCACTACTATCCTAGTATACGACTAACTCTTAGCTAGAGCCGGAGCTTGTCGATAGAAGTAAGGAATATGGGGTAGAGAAGATCTTAGGAAAGAGAGTTATATGATGAGGTCGAGGTTACTAGCGTTAGGTTTTAGTAAAATAGATAGGGTATATAGACCCTACTTAGGAGCCTGAGTTGGCCTTCTAAGACGTCACTATACTAGACGTATATGAGTCCCTCTCTAGAGAGGGGGAGGGGGGGGGTAATATAATGGGTTAAGACCCGTAGAGAGACTAGGTACCTGAGAGCCCTAGGTACCTACGTTATCCTACTAATAACTCTATATAAAATACAAATTATCGCATAGAGCCTAGACTTAGTTTCTCTCCTTAGATTATTCTTCTTATATTTAGGGAAACCATTTAATTAAGCATATTACTACTAACCCGTAATAGGCTATACTAGTTAGTCTTGCCCTAGTCTATAATAGTAACTAAGTACTAGCCCTAGCCCTTAGGTCCCTCATTTAGTAGCGGTATTAAGAAGAGGTCTAGGAGCTCTATAGGTAGGCGGTTACTTAGCCTCAAGAGTATTAAGTTACTAAAGAGGAAGTAGAGCTATATACGGAACTACTACTTAATATAGGCGGCTCCTAAGTACACGCTCTAGACCTTCTGGGCTAGGTTAGGGATCTAGGAGGCAATGTAGCCGTCGCGGATAGTAGCTAGGCTATAGTTAGTATACTCGTCCCACTAGCGCTAGTACTAGCTACGAGTAATAGACGTCTTTAGGGCCTATAGGGCTACCTGCTATAGCCTAGGTACTACATATAGCCCGCGGGAGGTCTAGTGAGCCCAGAGCTCATTAATAGCTAAGTAATAGCCCCGTATAGAGTTATATATTAGTATTAGGCTTAAGCTAGCCTCGTCCCCGTCCTCGTCCTTACCCTCACTACTACTACTACTGCCCCCGCTAGCTGGTATAGCGCCCTATAGGCCTCGCTAGCGCTTAGCTAGCCCTAGGCATGACTTGGCCCTCTTCCTCTTCCTATTAGCCTATTTATTCTTAAGCCGCTAGCCCTTATAGGGGGGGCGGCTAGCCACCTAGTCCTTAATAAATAATAGTAGCTTCCCCTCATTAATATAGTCCCCTGGGAGGTACTAGCTGCCCTCTTAAAAGCCCATTCTCTAGTACTAAGCCTAGAAGCGAGGCAAGTAGTTAGTAGTAAATTAGGGTAGTAGCTTAGCTAATTAGCTAGTACTCACTTTCTACTCCTTCTACTTAGGCCCGTAATTCCGGGCTATATTCTTTGGCTAGTACGTATGGTGGTACTCTAGGACCTTATCTAGAGCCTCCTAGACGGCTAGGTCCTCCGGCCATAGCGCTAGTAGAGCCACGGCGGGTACTAGAGGTAGTAGTAGTAGTAGTAGTAGTAGTAGGACTACTGCCACCGCCGCCAGAGGCTCTAGGGCACCTGTGGCCCTAGGCCCTATAGGGAATAGGCTCAAGAGGCGGTCCATGGCCTCATATACGCGCTATAGCGCATTAGGTTTAGTCGTTCTGGGCTCTATGGGTTAGCCTAGCTCTCTGAAAAGGGGGGCCCTATAGGTCCTATAGGTCCTATAGTCCTGTATAGCTTACCTCGACGCGACGCGCGACGCTGGCCTCGATATATACGGCTTCTAAGGGAGCTAGGGGGCGTGATGTCATGAGGGCAGCGGCCTCTGACATTAGCTTGGCAGCGGTAACTCAGCCCAAAAGCGCCCCTGCGACTAAGGGCTCTAGCGCGATCTGCAGGGCGCTCTCGGGGGGGGCGGCCCCTGTACTTATGCTCCACCGAGGGCGCCCGATTACGGCCAGTGACGGCTAGCGCAACTCAGACCCGTGACACCACCCTTGGTAATATTATGTAACATAAACACCAAACGATTGCAAAGCAGGAAGAATTCTTTGATGAAGTTCTAGCAGTCTTGCTGTTTGATGTTGGCCCTGCGCATAGCCCAAGGAAGAAATCCCAGCACCACCCCACTTTCGATGTCACACTTTTACCCACCACAGAGCATATTTGCAGCGCTCCTTATTAGTGGGCTTCAGATTAAAAGTATTACTAGCTCTTACGATCTCGTCTAAGTGCGGGCTTTGTACTTGTAGTTCTCCCTTTCCACCCTCGGAAAGCCTGGCGGTTTCGGGGTAGTGTGCCACTTATTGAAGAGTACCTACCCATGGTGGGGATGTACCCCGTAACAGCTGTTGCAATGATAAAAAAATAATAAAAAAATAGAACAGAAATTTCGAGATATGCTGAGCTCTGGCCAGAGCTGACAGAGCAGTCAGATGATTCATGGACGTTGGCCTGGAGCAAGTTGAAGCGGGACGAAATAGTGCCGAGGTGCTGTTTTTTTAAAAGCCAAATAGCTAAGTATTACTCTTCGAAGACATCCAACAATTCTGTTGCATATCTCAATGGCAGAGTCTACACCGTGGACAAGCCACAACCATGGTTTTTCGATTTTATTGTCTCAACTGCAGCCACTTTCGATGTTGTCGGCACAACTGATGAGATCCTGAGCATTGCAAAAGTGAGGAGCCTTGTGACTTGCGATCTCAGATAACAATTCACCATGCTTGATATGCTCGATGCACATACGCGCCTTCTCTCCGCTGGAGAGACAATGCAATGGCGGACTGATATCGGTGGCGAAACGAACGAACACAAGCTTGTGATCACTTCAAAAGATCATCACTGTCTTTGCGAATTTTTGAACGTCGTGGGAGACTGGATAGTTTGAAATTACTACGCTCCTGAGATGTTTACTGATGGAAGGCCAGCCAGGAAACATCTCGATGAACGATATCCAGATACCCCGGTCCTAGTGAGAGATACCTCCCTTCACAAAGTCCCGCTTAGCACTGAGGATCCCAGAGAATTGGAGTGAATCCCGAAGCTGAGAGGACAGTTCCACCGACAGGGGAGTGTACGTCAGACAAGTAGACGGGGTGATGACAGAGGAGCTGACGGAAGTAGCTCCAGGACAAGCATGGCTGAAATTACCAATACCACCACTGCCAAAAATCAAGAATCCGATCACGTATTGAATTAACTCTTGTCACAAATTTAGGATCACCTTGATACAAGAAGCCTCCGCTAACACCATCTGTTTACACGGTCTCCGCGAGACGGAGGAAGAGAATAAGCTTACGCTTCACATCAATACCCACATTGTGTGCGGGAATAAATTCTTCCCATGTGAGAATTTGGAAAGTCTAGAGTCCTGCTGGATGTCGCAGAAGATTCCAAAAGCAAACATGTTGATACACGATTTGTCAAGTTCTGGCTTGATGGACCACAGGTCGAACCAGGCCTGATACATTGTACGCTCAATGAGGAGGGAGAACCTGACCGGGAAAGACCATTTTTCGATGACGAGACCGTTCTTGCGCATGTCACCAAGTACGATTCAAGGGGAATGACATGCAAAATGCTTGTGGCGGGCGAGGGTAGTGAGACAAGCTTTGAGTATATACGAAAGAATTATGAAAGGTAATCATAATGACCCAAGGCATGAAATAGATGTTACTCTAATGCTTTTCATAAAGGTCAATTCGTTCCGATCACTTCTTTAAAAAATAAACAAGTTTGAGAAGCCCGGGATTGGCAAACGCTTTGTGTCTGAACACCTTAATGTAGCAAACTACTAAAATTCACAACACTGAAAATTCAATGTAAATAGAAGAAGCTCAGACTAAACCTTACCCAGAATGAAGGCGTAGCGCCGACTCGCCGACTTGGGGAGAAGGAGGGAGTTGAAGGCCTGATCACGTGCATTAGGCTGCTCGGGAGAAAAGGGGTCAGGGGCTCGCTAAGCTAATCCGAGCCAGCGATCTCATCCCGCACACCTGCCTTGCCTTAAGGATTCTGAAATGGATTAGCGAGCGACCTCCTATAACAAAGCTTAATCGAGTTAGGCACTAACGTTATCGATGACTCGAGTCAGTCTCAAAACGATAGCCTCGCAGCAGAGGAAGTGGCCAATCAAATCACTCAGAACTGGTGTCGAGATTGGATTGGCCTCTCTATCCCGACCTTCTCCACTCCATACCTACCACCAGCTTGTCCAGATAACCGAATGCAGGGACATCGAGAATTGCATGGTATATCATGGATCCAGGACACTAAAAGCATTATGAATGTTGATTGTGGCCGAGAAGGAATTGCCGAACTTGTAATGACCCTCCAAGCTGTCTTGTGGATGAGGAAAAGGTTGGAGGCATGGGTAATTTATTGGCATTTTCTGTTCCTTCATCTTGCAAGGCTGTCGATGCGCCCTCACAACCAATCTTTGCAACCCCGGGGACTAATATCGTGTTTCAACCAGAACTCGAGACAGGTCTTTCCTTCCGAACTGCGCATTTCTAGATCTTCGGTCCTTTGATCCATTTGAGGTCCGGGATGATATCGCTTCCTGGGCAGCTGAGTCCTTTTTTCAAGCAGTTCCTGCATTTTGGCTTTTCTCGATCGCATTTTATATGCCGTTCCTTGCATGTCCTGCAGCATGTAGAGCATCAGATTCTCAACATTTGACTGCTTGAGCTAATTGAGGAGGTCATATCAAGACGAGTCTCGCAAAGCCGGGTGGCAGCAAGACAGGAAGCAAGACACCGAACATGGGGAACGTCTAATGTTGAAGGATTTGTAACTGACAGGGTAAATTTTGAATGAGACCGTGCTGTTGATTTTTGAGATAACCTTGAGACAGTGATCTTTTTCATATAGTGTGCAATTGAATGGGAGTGAAGACCTTTAATACATCTCGGTACTGCATCACCAGGGCAATTGTGGGGCTTCATATTGTCAACCAACCCTTCCGGAGTTGTTGCATTGGTTCGTTTAACCCTTAACTAAGTTCACAAGGCGAAAGCAGCCAAATTCGGATTCCTGCTTGGAAATCTTCCAGATGACAGCCGGCCCGAGGAGGAGCGACGTAGTTGAAGCATTTGTTGCGGTCAACACAGAAAACAGTGGAGAGTTTCCACTGAGCTGACTTCATCTCCCACTCCTGTATGGCACAGCTACAGATTACCAATGCAAGGAAGGCTACAAGGGCGAGGCTTGATGATGCCACCAAGTCCAAACCACATTCAACCAGCTTAAATTCATCTTGCCTCTTCTTTTAGATTGTGCACAAGGATTCAGAACTTAGTTAGATCCCACTGCAGATCCTTCCTGACCTTGAACATAAACAATACTCTGTCCGGCTCTCCCTTCGACCGAAACGGCCACCTCATTCATATCCTTGCAGAATCCATCCAAAAGGTCCTGTTTACACTATCCAAACTGATGTCTGTTATCACGTCCTTCATACTTGGAAAGGCGTGTGTCCAGTCGATGTACCAATTATAGAACCGAAGAGCTGCGCGAAATTGACACCATTGCAAAATCTCACGCTCACGGTAAGATGTTGGAATATGCTGCGATCGGCCTTGGAGACATCTAGAAGTGCCTCATCGCAATGGACCAATTTCATAGAAGGGTCGACGCCCGGGCCCTGGTTGTCGTGCAAAGTGTCCATCGTGATACAGACTTCGTCAATCTCAAAATTGACATATCCCTGGAATCGATAAAGCCCGCCGCTTTTGATAAAACCGCATCGCAACCGCTCGAGACCTGCGATTAACTCGGAGAGCAACCGGATTACTGCTGCGCTGAATATCTGGTCCTGGGCCACCATGGCTAGCGCAAGTCGGTGCTAAGACGCGAGTCTTGGGCCACAGGTGACGGGAAGAAACGCGTACTCCCAGATCATCTCCCGCAGTGATAGAGGAAGCCTAGGGAACAAGCGAAAGGTTTTGGTTGCCATTGTGCGTGTAGTAGGAATTTTTACGGGAATGATAGAGCTTGATGGGGTCTGGAAAATAAGGTGTGTACTTGATTCCTGACAAGTGTCCAACCGTCCAACCTTATGCGCTAAGGGCGAGTTTCATCCATGGTCCTGAGATCGCGGCGCAAGAGAGTTCGGTCCAATAACCAACCCAATTTTCTAGGTATCTCGCGAGACTAGAGGTTGCACCAAAATCCGAGACAACATCGGTCGGTTCAATGAGGGATGGACTAGTTCTCGTTTCCTGCCACCACTTGTATCCGCCAGGTTGGGGCTTCATAGACTGCTTCATTGCTTGCATTAGCCCGCAGTATGTGGTCCATAATCATTGTCAAACGCACTCTTAACATCCTGTTCGTTGAAACGTCTAGTTCATGTATTCGAGGAGCCATGACATCCATGATGTCCAGAGAATCGTCTTGCCAAATCTCAATCGTTATGGCTTTCAAAGAATCGAAGTTCAAGAGACAGCCAAGAAATGCCTCCCCAGCTATTCGGACAAAGTTGAAGGGAGAAGAGGTCGCATACGACCAAGGGAACGCAAGTGTGATATTTTTGATCTTCCGGCGGTCTGCAAATGGTATGTTGAACTCCTCTTCGAGGCGTGGTCTGCGCCAACCGGGAAACAGCGACATTCCGGCGAAATAGAAGTCGTCGAGCTCGAAATTGAAATATTTCCCGTATCGACAATCGTAGTGTTCGCGCCTCTCGTAGAATTGCATGGCGATAACTCGTGATTCTCGATTGACCTGAAGCATCACGGGGCCCTTTATCTGTGAAGGATGTAGGAAACGAGGATTCTGCTGTCCCTTCCTGAGGAGCTTTGGGCGACGTCTAGCCGGACCAGGGAGCGCAAGCTCCCAAATTGTATCTCGCAACTCGGCAGGCAACTCGGAGAATCGGGAGAAGATGGTAGCTGCCATTGTGCAGACTGTGGAGCATTCGGGGGAGTTTATAAGGCCGCCGAGCTGGTGCTGCGTTTGATGAGCGATTGACCACGCAAGTAAGGGGATATCTCACCAATGTTTAGTGACTTACTATTCTTCCATATTCAAATCGGGCGAGTGCTGCTCCATTGAGCGAAGCCGTTGTCTTGTGAGGGTGATGGGAGGTGTGGTGTCGTTATCCGTGATGTCGTTATCCGTGACGTAGGAGACAACCTTATCAAACGAGATCGTTGTGATCCTCGATGCTGACAAATACGCAGCATCCGCTGTAGCGTGAATATATCAGACCAACAGGAAAGGTGACTGTCTTCGCAGCTGGAATCCTCTCTTAACCAAACCTCAATAACATATGTGAACCCCAATTAACGTGGATAACAATGTCTCTGCATATGCATACGTCCTTAAAAAGTCACATGGAGACTGCATATTGTGGCTTGAGACATAACCTTTAACTTTACCCCACCCCTTGCCCAAGATGCTACAGATTCCCCAACCTAGGTAAACTTGTGAGCCAAATTCAATCGTCTTTCGGAGTGGACAAGAGATCTCCAAATTCTTTATAATCTGCTATTGAAGAGTGACAATGACTTCCCAACCTCTCACCCTCCACATCACCTGGCATTTTGCACCGAACCATGTCCCAACTTTCTACGAAGCCTTACGTCCGCTCCATGAACAGATCGTACAAGAGAAAGAATGCCTGTATTTCAATGTCTATGAGATTGCGCAGCAGCCCGGTGTTGTGCGCCTGGTGGAGATCTGGGATTGTGATATGAAGTGGATGGCTGAGGTAAGGGCTCGAAACTGGAATGGGAGACGAGGTTGATGATGATATAGGTCCAATCGAAGAAAGACTATTATGCTCCTTTCTTTGAGGCAACGAAAAAGATTTCGTTGCAACCGCAGAAGATTGAAGTAATGAAGGGGGTGGGCGAATTTCGATTTATGAGGTTGTAAGGGGTTGATATGCAGTCTTCATTTCCAATCTGGGAGTGCGACCCTACTCTCGACTGTTAAGCAAGCATCACTGGTGGATAATGATGGCCACTTAACATTGCAATCCCTCTTATAAGCTCTCGCAGTTGGAGTGAAGGTGATGAAATACTGCAAGATGAACGCTGAATAATATCTTACAAACGGGAACCCAAACGCACAATCCCCCTTCCCACTCGACTCAAATAGTCAGCTGAACAGCAAAAATCTTGAAAGTGTGTACCCCCCCCCCCCCCTATTTAAATGTAACAGTGGGGCGGATCCCTGATATCAGTGCTCTGAATGGTTGAAACCCTGATCAGCCACCTAGCACTGGCCAACGTAAGGTCTTTCGAGAAGACGGTGGCTTTGTTTACCTTGCTAAGGCTTGTTGACCCATGGCAAAGGCTGAGAAGTGACTAGTGCCATTTGCTGAACGGCAGCTTCAGTATCCACTCTGGACCCACTATTACATTTAATTAAGGGGGGGGAGAGTACAGAAACTAAATATACCCTAGCTTGTGACCCACGAAGCGTATGCGATGGATGCATATGCATATGCAGATGAATCACCATAACAATCTCGTGAATCTCAACAAACCGAATGGAAAACAGGCCTGCCGAATCCAAGTCTACACCATCTAGAACGACACGAGCTTACTCTTCACGCAAATTGCCTTCGCCAAGGTTTCAATTGAGCCGCTAGATAGAAGCCCCAGGACTTGAAGATTGGCCTCGAACTCTCGGGTGATATAGTTGCGGACTTCGATGGCAACCAGTGAGTCAAGGGCGTAGTTCGACAATGAGCGAGTGACGTCCATGTCTTCTTTCTCAAGGATGAGTACCGAAGGTAGCTTGTTGAGCAATCCATTGCAGACCACCTCTTGGGCTTCTTCCAGGGACTTGGCAGCCTTGAGCGCAGCATGGTACGAGATAGCAAGATCCTGGCCAGCCGAGTTCTCTGCAGCGAGAGCCTCGGCTGCAACACGCAGGTGCTTGAACTTTGCATCCTGGGTCCAGAATGGCGGAGTGGGCGTGATACGCATGCCAGTGATCGTGTGGTTGTTGCAAGCGGTGGCTAGACGGCCACCGATTGCTCCTCCTAGCAAGGCCAATACTCCTGCCTCGGAGATAGTATCACTTCCAAGGTTTCGCATCACTTCTGCAGAAGCTTCTGCATTTTCTACTAAGTATCCGGAGTCTGAGACGGCAGTCAGGTCAATCGAAGAGGCTGTGAGACCTTGCGCAAGGCGGAATTGGACGAAGGCATTCAGGAAAGCGTTGGCTGCAGCATATGCGGCTTGACCTCTGTTTCCTACTGCAGCAGCAGCGGAAGAGATGGCAACGAAGAAATCTAGGGACTGAGATTTCAGGGCGTTGTGGAAGTTCCAAGCACCTTGGACCTTCGGTTCCCTTGCAATGCCAGGACGAGTGGAGTCCCCCACGGGTTAAGATGAGCGTCGACATCCGCGCCTCTATCAACAAGCTCTTTAACAACTATTTCCACACCTAGGAAACTTGCTGTTTGCAGCCCATTGCCCGCAATTCCCTTCGGGTTTTGGAGGTCCGCCGTGCTCGATGAGGACGCGGGTCGTCCTGAGGTCGCCTGCCGAAATTGCAATCATGAGTGGACTGCTTCCACCGAAATTGCCTTGAGCATAAACATCTGCTCCTGACCAAGTAAGAGCTTTATAATCGCAGGTTCTCTATTCGTGGTAGCGTGGCGTAGAACGCATCCATGGGGGACTACTTCTGGTGACAGCAACTTTGAAGAGAGTTTGCATAACCGTACAGTTGAACGCCAAGCTCGGGAGTCGGGAATATCACCACGGCTGGGATTCCCGTTAGCCACAAGTTTTGCCGCTAGCAACAATGGATTTGGGTGTTTTATATGCTGCCACTTTCTCCATTCCTTCTGGAAAATTGCTTCTCAATAGTTTATTCTTTCGAACAGAGTTTCATGCACAAGGGAAATGTGTCTTCTCCATTCCTTCTGGAAAATTGCTTCTCAATAGTTTATTCTTTCGAGCAGAGTTTCATGCACAAGGGAAATGTGTCATCTCAGAATTGCTTTCGATACAACTTAAATATCTGTCATAAAACCAGGAACAAGGAGGGAAAGATCAGCCGTTATCATGATACCACACCCTATTCATCCCTCTTATATTCATCAATCGGAAACCAGGCTGCTGGAAGTATCGCTATCATCATCGCTCGAATCCTCATCATCAGAGAAAACATCGTGCACGGTATCGGTAGCATTGGTCAACTTCCCAAGCAATTCTCCAAGATTAAGCTTCGCATTCTCATCCTCCTTATCAAAATCAATCTCAAGCCCTAAGTCCTCAGGCTCATCCTCGATATCTGAGTCTGAAGCTAAGAAGCTGGAGTCATCCGACTTGTTTCCAGCCATCCAGCTGAGGACTCCGCGGGCAGGCTGGCTCCTACCTGATGGCGGCCTAGCCAAGTTGACGATGACGGGCGGCCCACCGGGACCAAGAGGGGGAACCGCGAGCCCGGCAGCTCTTTGAGGAGCCTGAGGAGGTGGTCCTCCTGGCCAGTCACGAGGTGGAGCTGGTGGAGGATTTTGTACTGCAGGTGCAGGTGGAGGGCCAGGTCTTCTGTTGAAATGGCTGGGAGGGAGAGGCGTTGGAAACGGCCACATGTGCTGCGAGATCTTGCTTCCCGGTTTGACCGACTGGTCATAGACATCTGGCAGGAGGATCTTTCCCTCTTCGTCAATGAGATCGTAATGGCCTTCGGTAACATGATTACCTAAGCCTTCGACATGTAAAAAGGCTTGATCGATGAGGCGTTTCATGAGCTATTGTGGATTAGCCAGATTAGCCATGCACGAAGCAAGGGAAACTTACAGGAAATGTACGAGCTTGCTCGTATGGGAAGGTGTACTTGCGACCCACTGCATCCTTGAAATGAATTGGTTCCACGGGAGCACCAACCAAGAAGAATAGCATAATTCTTTCGGCTCCATATTCTTTGTTTAGACCAACAGCGACGCAAGTCCTCTCTCGCGAGTCCAGTTTCTTCGCTTCAAGGACTGCTTGGCTGATACGTTTGTGATGCTGCGACCCGAGTGCTGTGTACTGGTCCCAAGGCAGACATTGCTTTCTCATTCGTCTCAGACCTTGAGTCAGATTCTGATGGCCAAATGGGACCTTGAGTATCCCTTGCGAGTTCTCGGGAATAATAAATGCTTCAAGTGTCTGGCTTTCCCAGTCACTGGAGAGCTTGTTGCCTTGGCCAAACATCCCTGTAAGCCAGGCCGGGAAGAAACTCTGCCTGTTCTCGAATTCGGGAATAATGGAAACAGCTGCTGCCTTGTCTGCTGATTTTTCCGCTTCGGCTCCATCGGCCTTGGGTTTGTCATCAGTCGTAGTGGATGGTTCGCCATTTGTCTCCTGAGGCTTCACGGGTGCTGGTTCAACCGGCTTTGCTTCTTCAACATCAACCTTCGTGGTTGCATCTTTCAAATCGGCAGCCCCTCTCTCACTCTGCAGGTCAGGCACCATGGTATTACTTCTCGTGCTACAAGCGGCAGGTGGCGGAGGCGGCATGGTGGAGCAGAGTGGTTCGTCGCTGCAGAAAATTAGTATTTATCTGCTATGGATTTCTGTCGTTCCAGGACCTACTTGTTTTCTTTGACCGGTTGGGCTAGTGGCTCCTTGGGTTTTGCTGGGGGGTCGTGTTCTTCAATCACAATCACCTCGTCGTCTGAAGGAAATGGGGGAACCTCATTCGTCTCTGGCACTGATGGTCTGAAAGGGTTGGGCAAAGGCCCCTCGTTTGCAAATCCACAGCTAAATCCAGCTGGTCCTGGATTTGGCATTGGAGGTGGGACGTAATCAGGGATAGAAACGACGCTTGCAGTATATGGAGAGTCGAATTCGAACGGCTTGACCCGGTATTTCGTGGCAAGCTTCTCAAAATATCTCATCTCTCGTCGTCTAAGCCGATGGGCCATAACTCTCAAAGCTAGCTCCTCAGTGAAACTTCCTGGAGCTCTGGTCGGAATCCTAGAACGTTCAGAATAGCCTTTGAGAACTAGGAAAAGCCTCTCACCCTAGTTGGACTTTTGCGAGTTCAGCAAGTTGAAGATTGAGCAAGACCTTCATCTTTATCCATCGCATCTGCTCATCAATCCTCTTGATCCGAGGATTCAGCCATGCCCACCTCAGGTCCCGGAACAAGCTCGATGGCTTCAATACAGGTAAGTCCCCGAAGTCGACTGCTGACTTCCCCTTGTTGGCTGTTGTCCCAGCTTTGGAGACGATGATGACAACAGTTTTGTATATCTTTTCACACTGCGCTGCCACGTTCTCGATCTCTTGGACACCTTCATCCTTCAGCACTTTGGTCGAGGTGCCTGGAGTAGCTCTGTCACTCTCAACGACATGTTGAAGTTGCATCAACGCCGCTGCTGTAGCACTTATGTCGGCTGAAAGGTCATAGAGCTTCTCTTTTGAGCCTGAATAGCCTTCGGCGTAGGTTTCCAAGCTGGTAGAGAGTTGGAAGCCGTAAGCGACTATGCTCACGATTGAGCTGGGTGGCCTTGGAGCATCCGCCATTGCTGTGAGGTTTTATGGCGATGTGGGGAAAGTATCAGCGAGGGGATCGAAAATTGTCAGGAGGGAAAGATTCAGCAGCGTTCTGTCCCCACCTCTGCTCAACAGAATACGCCAAGAGCGCATGCATGCAGTCTACTTGAGCCACGTTGAGCCATTCATTCTGATAGCGATGACACAATATGCACGCACAGGCTTAGCCTAAACTCGTGATAGGTGGTCGGTGTCACACAGGATTTTTCAACAAACCAAGGGGACAAGGGCTGAACACCGCCCCCAAAAGCTCATGCACGTGACCGGTCTTTGGATCCCGGCGATGCCGAATCTGACTTCTGAAGCTTTCGGGTTACGAATCACTAGAGATCAGAAATTGGTTTAAAGACCACATGATGAGATTTGGTGCCCCTTAGCCTATTTTTAAAACATTTCTTCCTACGCATTTCGCAATCCTCTGACGCCTTATATTGGAGGCGTGAGCTGCGATGAATAGCAATGACTCGCTGATTCTGGTTGCAAATGTGGGACCAAATTGGACACATCCCGATTCTCGACCAGTCCTAGATTCTCGAGCTTGTTTGAATAACAAGCGCGGCAGCCCTGAGCGTGTTTAAGTTGTTTCTGAACCCCCTCGCTTAGGGCGGTTCGGCTGCACGGCGAGAAAGGCGAAGAAATAGGAACCATGGATTGGCACGGGGTCAGAACTCTAAGGAGGCGCATCTAGCTCTGTCTAGATTAGATTGTATTCTAAACAACACCCATTTCGACACACGTAAATAAAAAGTAAGCCCTTGTGCAGCAACACAAATATGTGGTGGCGCACCTTGCGGCCGCACTGACTAAACGCTTTCATTGATTACGGGTCCCGATACATTGACACTATCCCTTCGTCCGGTAGAAACTGTCCACGCTAGCAGGGGGGCCTGGCTCAGGGCGAAAAGGCGATAGATGACTAATAGGTTTCTAAGCAAAGGTACACGTTTTCGCCCTGAGCCAGGCCCCCCTGCTAGCGTGGACAGTTTCTACCGGACGAGGGGATAGTGTCAGAAAATGGGCTGACTAAGCACCACACCTCACCAAAAACTGATACCACTACACCGCCGAAATGATCGCGCGTCGTAATTATATTAACTCCTACTGTGATTCTACTAGTAATTAATGTGTACACAGCCAAGTTATATTGCAATTATGGATATTCGACTCTCTATATCAGTCTCCCTACCTCGAGTATTACTCTCGCTAATACCTGATCCACTAGAGACTACCCCCCCTTCTACGTCTATACTACTACTACCTGAAGCTATATAGTTCTAAAGAAGAACTATATACTTTAATTCAAGCCTAGGTAGTATAGTACTACTATGTATTTCGAATTAGATAGTCTAATAAGATTAATAATAGCCCTAGATCAAAGATCTTCTATAATTATAATTGATACGGGCTTATACTACTAGAATATTACCCGTAATACTCTCTATAAGCCTATAAATATTATACAACTACCCGGAAAATAAACTATCTATTCTTAATAGTAGCTATATAGTATATAGATATATAATAGGAGCTACGCCATAGACCTAGTATAGAATATAGTATATATAATCACCCCCTAAGTTAATTAATTAGCTCTTATCTAGTATACCAAAAGCTTATATAAGTAGAGATAAACTAGGCTAGATCTCTATATAATATAGGTAAGTCTAATAATATATAATACCTTAAAAGAATAAAGTCTAATATATGTATAGGAATTAAGCTAGCCTAAGCTATAATATACCTTCGTGAGACTACTATAACTCTACTTTAACTATATGATATATGGAACTTGAATACCTCTTTTAAGAGAGAGTAAAGGTATAGATTATCTATAAATAATACCTTGATCTAATACTTAAAGGATAAGGGAATATACTTTAAGATTAATATTATAGTTAATAATTAGACTTATTACCTCTTTATTACTTATCTAGAATCGATTTAACTTATATAAACTAATTAAGATATTATATTAGTTAATAATATATATAAAACTAATAAGTTTGATATACTACTCCTCTATATAATTAGTAAGTAGTTATCTAGTTAATTTTCTAATATTTTAATAGAAAAAGGTTTAGATTTTCTAAAAGCTTAAGCTTATACTAATATATATACTAACTTACTTTATAGGTATTATAAGCTCAGGAATGACGTTCTTAATTAGCTTTTGCTTCTTTCTAGATAAAATAATATAAGACTTTATATAGGTATTCCGGTGTTTTTAAGAGCTTAGAATTAACCCTATAGTTATAGTTATAGACGGGGATTAAGCTTAGAAGAATGTATTAGAAGAAGTATTTCCCTCTATACCTATACTACTCTATATTTGGCATGTAAATTAATATGTTCTTACTAAGTATAAGAGTATAATTAGAAACGATAATTAGGAGGTATTTCAGGCTATATAGTATATAGTTATTTAAGTATATATAATCGAGTAATTTGATAACTATTAGCTTATATTTAAGACTTAATACTTAAATGTAAGGATATAAGAATATATTTCTTACCTTTAGAATAAATAGCTAAGGGAGGGCTAAAGAGAGTATCTTATAATAGCCTAGACTAATTAATACTTATACTTTGGTATACGAGTTACCTCTCGAGCTAAAGGTATACATACTTATATTAAATACTACCTTGGAGGTAAGAAGAGTAAAGGAGATCTATACTTGTTATAGTTATATATTGAGGTGATAGTAATTAACTAGCTTATTATAGTTTTAACTCGTATAATAATATAACGCGACTATATACCCTTAGATATAGATAAGAAGCTATACTAAGGCTGTTTTAGAGTAGTTACTTAGTATATACTCTAGCTTATATAATAGTATCTCGAATCTATTTCTCTACTACTATAACCTTATATAGGTAGCTTTATACGTGTAATAGGGTTACCTTATATATATATATGTGATATTAAGAGGGCTACTAGAGGCCTTATTCCCTTGGACTTCTATGAGTACTAGTACTAGGAGCGTACGAGTGTTTTATAGCTACTCCTTAATCTACTATAGGCTAGTAGATAGTATATAGTAAATATATAAGTATCTTATATAGGCTATATTCTATCTAGAGGGGAAGAGTAACCTATAAAGAAATTACCTATATACTTAGTATACTATATATAAGGCTATATGAGGAGTAGCTATAATTACCCCTTGAAACTCTAAGTATTAATTACTTCCCAAAGTTAAAGACTTCTTGATATTAAAGTAGTAGTAAGTCAACTACTATTACTTACTAGACTTATAATAATAGTCTTAATTATAGTATTAATTCTGGCTTTTATACCCCTTTTAACTATATATACGCCTATTATATCACCTATAGGGTTATAAATATTAATTGATATATAACTAAGTCTATTAACTATCTCCCCTATATAGATAGAACTTTAGCCTCAATTACTAAAGAAGTTATTACTAGATAGACTAGAGGTCCTAATATAAGCTTACCTAGCTAAAAAGGCTACCTAGCTAGCTTAGTACCCTACTATATGACTAATTAGATATTATAAGGCACAGAAATAGAAAATACTATAACTAAAGATCTTAAAAGAGTAACTATTTTATATACCTAAGGAACGACGTAATCTTATAGGTACTATTATAGCTAAGAAAGCTAATTAGTTAAATAAGGAGATTATAGTATAGCTAGATAATAAGGATAAGTGAGAAGAGGAAGAGTTTAATACTCTTTAGGACAAGTTTAATACTAATAGTTAGAGGTATACTAAGAATATATAGGGGGAGTTATAGGAGAGACTTAAGAGGGAGTATACTAGAGATACTAAGCGATATATACTATAGCTATATATATAAAGTTGCTAAAAGCTTTAAGTTTGATATCGGATCTGTATAGTCACGTGACTTTATAGAATCAGCTAGCCGTAAAAATGCCCTAGGGCCTGAGACTCACGAAGAGTCTCAAGGGATACCCGGGGTATCTAGACTATTACTAGTACCTGGTACTCTTCTTTAGGGTAAGAGTATAATATGTTCTATAATAGGTAACCTATTATAGACTACTTAACCCGAAGTTGAGCGGGAATCTAAGGGCTAGGCTTACGATTCAAGACCTATTAAGGTTATTAAAGCTCGCTAGCTAGTACTATAGATTAGGAAACCTAAAATCTATTTAGGGGGACTTATATAGTACGTCTCTTTATTTGTTCCGACGTTTATACGCGATTCCCGAGAGCTTAACTATTACCTAGAAAGCCCCCGAAGGGAATAGGAAGTAAGAAAGCTAGACTAATACTTTTGAGACTAAGGCCTTAATAAGCCTAAAAAGCTTACTAATTCTTCTAAAGATACCTAAGCTCTAGGGATCTCCTTAGTAATAAAGCTGAGTCGAAGCCTAGAATAGAAATTTTGAAGTGAGAGTTTATATGGTACTACTCGCGTAACTCGAGCTAATAACTACTAATTTCAAGTTAATGACTACTGATAAGCTAATGACTACTAATAGTAAGTACTGATTTTCGTTGTATAGTACTACCTATATAACTATGTAGCTAATAAGTTCCTTAGTTATTAGCTAAGATTTATTAACTAGTGAGACGAGATCACAAAGTAGGTACCCCTCTCTAGACTACCTTATAAGGTATTAGGCCTTAGAGTACTTATTAAATATAATAAGTCTCCTAAGTTTAGTATAAGAGAAGAGAGTATTAGTACTATAGTCTAGCCTAAAGGTACCTATTATCCTTTTATACCTAATTTAATAGGAATTAGGAGTACTTATACTTTAACTCAAGGGATAATTAGGATAATTAGGACGTTTATATAGACTTAGGTTAGCGGTTTTCTCTATAGAGAGAGAATATACTAGCTTACCTACGCTATAATTCAATCTATAGGAAGACTCGCGGTAGCTACTATAAAGAGTATAGAAGTACCCGAGGTAGATACTATTTAAGTCCTAACCTAAAATAATAAAAGGGAAGTAAAGTATATAAAATAAAATACCCGGGTATTAAATAAATAGAAAGCCTAACTATAGGTTATAAGAACTAGTACTAACTAGGTATATATACGAGGAGGGTAAGTCGAAGTCGAAGTTGAAGTTAGAGGTAAGGTAAGGAGAGGGGAGGAGAACTAAAGACTAAGTTAGTATATATTCTAAATTAATAAAGAATAGGGGTACTTAGTAATAGCCTAAAGGCGTGTGAGGTTATAAGGGAGAAGAAGGAGAGGAGGGCTATTCCTATAAGAATAAGTTAGTATATATTCTAAGACGAGGAATAAGGGGTACTTAGTAATAGCCCGAAGGCGTATGAGGTTATAGGTATTATAGAAGGGGAGGAGGAGTTATTAAAATCTAAGGGAGAAGAGCTATTTCCTATAAGAAGAAGTTAGTATATGTTTTAAATAAATAAAGAATAGGGGTACTTAGTAATAGCCTAAAGGTTTACGAGGATATAAGGGTAAAGGAGAGGATCTACTTGTAATATTTAGCTTTCTAAGGAGTAAGTAGGTTAAAGACTTATAGTATAGGAGGTAGAGTGTTCCGGGTAAAAGTGAACTAGGAGTAGTAGTTAGGTGCTAGCTCTCTCTCCTCCTCCTCCTCTTCCTCCTTCTCCTCTTCTAAACCCCTCCTCTTTCGACTCCCTCCTCCTTTGAACTTAGATTTAAAGTAGAAGGGCTTAAAGGAGGAAGGGCTTAAAGGAGGAGGTATTTGGAGGAGGAGGAGGGGGTTAAAGGAGGAGATTTTCGAAGGAGGAGGAGGAGGAGGAAGGGAAGGTTAGAGGGTAGTTAGATACTAGCTCTTAAGGTTACTAGAGGGTAGTTAGATACTAGCTCTTAGTATTAATAGTGATGACGAAGTTGAAAAAATATAGAGGAAAGATAGAGGTTTTAGAGCGAAGATAGAATAGAGTTATACTTTTATAGAAAATAGAAGGAGCTAGTATAGGGTAATTATATTATTACGGATTTCTATATTTACTTTAATTATTTATTAAGGATATATACCCCTTAAGAGAAAGTATTGTTTCGTATTCCTAGGAAATTATAATATAAGAATAATATATTTAAAAAAACTAATTCTAATATACTTAAATATACTAAAATAAGGTGATTCTTTCTATATTAAAAGTAAAATTATAGTATTACTAGATATAGAGTTATTTCAGTTTATAGACTATATTATATATAGAAATTCGAGGATATTAAAGCTAACTCGAATCGCTTATAGATTAGTTATACTTAGTAGCTAGTAATATAACGAGGTAGTATTATACCTTACTTGATTAGGTCGATAATTAACCCCTCTACTACGAGGGATATATATACCTGTGATGTAATTATTAAGTATTTAATTTATATTATTTATTAAGCTATACTAATTGAAGTTCATAGTCCTGAGACTAAGCTAAGGAGGCTTCTATAGCTAATTAGGAGTCTATCTCTTATAAATACGATAGGGTATGTAATACAAAGCGTTATAAGTACTTTAAAGAAGTCTATTAATTACTATGAATTAGTAGACTAAAACTGTGAGATTCTAGTAAGTCTAGTACTATAGTATAAACTTGATTTAAAGGGTAATCTTACTAAAAAGGGAAGGATGAAAAGGTAAAGTGTAAATATAACTAGTAATATAGTGAAGAGGTAGCTAGATTAGAAATAATTTACTTCTTAACTAGTATATACTATATATGAATAGTAATATATATTCCCTACTAGTATATCCTATTATCTTAACTCATGTAGTTATGTGACTACTTTTATATGACTTTGTTATTAGCTTGAGAGTATTTCTAGATATTTGAGGAGGAGGTACTAGGGAATAGGCTAGAATATATCCTTTAGTTACTTCCCTTTACTTATATAACTTATATTAAAAATCTACTTAGGACTCTAGAAGTAGATTAGTTAACTATACGGGTCGAGTATAGTTTAGCTATTAGTATACCTGAGCTTTGTGAGTTAGTATAGCTAAGAATATTTATATATTAAAGGTAAATATAAAGATATAGTCGCGCTAGCTATAATCTTAACCTGAACTATAATTTCCTTTAAATATAACTTCGATTCCGATATATAATACTACTATTACCTAAAGCTCTCTTCTATTAAAGATATATTAAATATAACTTTAGGTAATAGCTCTAGTAAAGATAAAGGTAGTAGAAAAGGCGATAAAGGCGTGAATAAGCGGAAGGATGATATCTACGATATACCCTCTAATGACCTAGACTTAGTCTATAATATCCTCTCTCGTTAATATATTTAACTAATAAACCCTTCTATTCCTCGACCCTCTCCTCGTATATATCCTCCTCTCTTACTACTCCTCTATAATAATACTTCGATCTCCTTATATTACCCGATAATACTATTAATATAGTAAAGTGAATTAATAATAAGGCTAAAGTTAGAGAGATTGAACTATACTAGGGTAGGGAGCTAAAGGGATTAGAGAAAGGTAAGGCGAATTTGGAGGTAAGCTTGGTATATACTCGTGGTATAGAACCTTTATAAGCTTATACTACTTGTAGTAATAAGAAGAGACCGAGGGGCCCTTTCTAATACTATATAGTTATAGAAGATGAATTCGATAGTACTTATATAAACTATAGATATAATAATAGTAAAGTTTATACTTTCTATTAACTTAACGTTAATCCTATAAAGTCTAGAAAGCCTTGCTCCGTATCTATAAAACCCTTTATACTAAAACCTTAATTACCTATAAGATATAGAAAGAGAGTATAAAAATAGATATATAATTAGAAGGTAAAGAATAAGGGTAAGGGAGAGGAGGTAGTAATAGAGGAGGAGGAGGGTAAGGATATTGAAGGAGGGGTAGAGGACGAGGGGGATATAGATATTTCGAGTAATATAGGTAGTAGAGAGGATATAGATAACGAGTGAGATGTGCCTCGTAATCTATAGGACTTGCCTTATAGACTACATAAGCTAAGGGGGGGTTAATAGTGGTTAAGAATAGGGGATATATATAGTATTTTAGTAGAGATTTGATAGCGGGGTTAAATATAAATACTAGCCTCTATATGCCTTGCCCCGCTAGCCCTTATTTACCCCTATTTATATCTATTTACCTATATTAAGACGAATATCTATAATTACGATATAAGTTAGGTTAGGCGTGTATTGATTATAAAGTAAAATTATAGTACGAGTTAATAAAATCGCGACCGCGCGATTATAACCCCTAACTTATATTACCTAGCTCGCTAAGTTATAGCGCTTATATCGCTAAGTTATAGTACTTATACTATAAGTTCGCTTCCCCCTCTAAATAGGAGGGAGTAGCGGGGAGGTGTTAATACAGATAATGAAATATCTATAATTGTAATGTAAGTTGGCTATACGCGTATTAATTGCTAGTAAAATTGTAGTGGGAGTTAATACGATTACGACGCGCGATCGGGGTGGTGGTGTGGTGGTGTGGTGGTGTCAGTTTTTGGTGAGGTGTGGTGCTTAGTCAGCCTATTTTCTGACACTATACCATTGATTACCTCAAAGGGGCACACAGGGGCACGGCACCGTCTCGAACATCAAGCCGACCTAAAGTATAAAAGGACCATAAAAGAACGCAACTTGACCTCCATATCAAATTCATAAGTCTCAAATCATCCGGCCCAAGATGTCTCCAGCGAAAGAGGAAAGCATTAAATCCGTTATTAACCCCGCGACGGGCGAGTTCAAGAGACCTGCAGCTCAATTTCGGAAGTTCATCTCCTCCGAACCAGGTGCGGAGTTCCCACCGGAGAAGGGGAGATATCATCTCTATATATCTTATGCTTGTCCCTGGGGTAAGTTGCATGTGCACTTCTACTGGGATTGGCGGCTAACAATTGATCACAGCCCACAGAACTTTGATCGTACAAAAACTCAAAGGACTAGAGGATATTATTAGCTTTACCTCTGTGCATTGGTATATGGATTTGGGTGGCGTCAGTATGGTTGTCTGCTGCTGCCCCGCGATTTCTCTAACAAGAGCTAGGTTGGCGTTTCGTAACTCTTGACGAGAATCTTCCAGGAGAGAATGTTGTTCCTGATCCTATCAACGGCGTCCAAAACATTCGCGAACTTTACTTACTGGCGGATCCGAACTATTCAGGTCGATTTTCAGTCCCCGTGCTGTGGGACAAGAAGCTCAAGACGATTGTCAACAATGAGTCAAGTGAAATCATACGGATGCTCAATACGGAGTTTGATGGCTTGCTTGGCGAGGAGTCTAGAGGAGTCAATCTTGTTCCACAGGAACTCGGAGAGAAGATTGATGAAACGAATGCGTGGATTTATGTAAGTCGCAGGCTCGATACTTTGAAGACCGCGAGATGTGTCATGGACTGCAATGCTGACTGAGGGAAGGACGATCTTAATAACGGCGTTTAGTAAGTAAAAAAGAACGCACCCCCTTGGTTTTGAGAAAGCCGCTGATAGAGGGACCAAAGTAAATCAGGAGTTGCAAAGTGAGTGCTGCAAAGTCCTGTAAGTCAGGAAGCTGCCTACTGAACTAAACCTAGAACGCAAGAAGCATATGAGAAGGCTGTCACTGCAGTCTTCAATTCTCTGGATCGCATTGAAGATCTTTTGCAGCACACATCAGAGCCATACCTTCTAGGTTCCCAACTCACGGAAGTCGATGTTCGCCTTTACCCCACAATTGTACGCTTCGACATAGTCTACGTCACGGTGAGCATTCCCATTTCAGAGGAGGCTCTAGCTTTATCACTGACAACTTTTTGTGAACAGTTGTTCAAAACAAACCTGAAGACGATCAGAGATGGATATCCAAATATCCATCGATGGCTGCAACATCTTTACTGGGACATCCCAGCTTTCAACGAGACGACAAACGTCGAGCATATCAAGAAGCACTATTTCAAGAGTTTGACTCCGATAAACCCAGATGTGAGTCAAATACTTTATGTCCGCCTTCTATAACAGAAGGAGGATTGCTGATTGAGGGCTAGGGAATTGTGCCGCTGGGTCCGTTGCCGGACATCCGCGAGAAGTAGCTGGACGAGTGCTTGTATGTACTATACAGCCAATATGACAAAGCCTATATTACTTTAAACCCAGTGTTTCAATTTTCTTTCCTGTTTAATGTTAATCGCGAGGAAAACGCAGCGCTCCGGCTTCAACACTTGAACATCCTACTCTTGAATTCCTCGCCGCAACTTTGGATGCACACACCGCCTAGATATCTTCTATTGTCGGTGAGGCATTCGCTAATTTAACTTTCGCTCTTAAGTCCTACTCTAAGCAAGGCCCCGAGCGGGTATTCCACGACTTGCCCTGGGCAAGGCTGCCAAGTCCCGAACTCACTTTCCAACTCCCAGCCACTCGGAAGCGAGACTCAACTACACGGCCCCACATACGTTCGCTCCTTCCACTCTCAGAGATCCACACCGTCTTCAAATTTGACTTCATAACTAGTGCCTTGAAGCAAAATGTGCCCCTATCACGGCACCGGGAACGCCTCCCGCTCTAGCCTGACTGTGATTTCAATATTTCTCTTTGAATATTAGTTTGAAACACTCGAGACTTCAAGCCAAAAGAAGTGGGATGCCGCGAGGACCATCGAAGTTTGATCCAGTGTTGACTTAATTTGTGCATTCACTTGGTCCAATGGAATATGTATGGCCGCAACGATACAAGTGTATCTTTTGCCATTCCAAATGTGTGCCAGAAAACAGAGGGCAAAAGAACAAAAAGGTAAAAACATACAACAGTAGGTATTCGCTGATGGTCACCCACTCAACTACTAATCTACCGATTTGCAGCTTATGTAAGGGAGAGCGGACGGGATCCCCAGCTTTCTGCAATCTATGGTCGTATGTGACAGAAATTTGCTTATAGTAATTTATATCGAGCTCCATGCCGGGAGCTTGGTCCGCAACAATAGGCAGCGCCCCTTTTCGTGAGATCAAGCGAGGTCACGATCCTTACCTCAGGGCATCCAAACAATCTTTAGACTATGATTGAATATTAGATGTTGGAGAAAAGGGATCTAGCTGTCTCTGTTCTTGGTGCATTTGGGAGTTGGGAAGGGCTTTCATCTAAAAGGAATCACATGCGTCACGTGACGGTATACTCAAAGAAATACGTTCTCATCTTGAGACTCTAAATGAAAAATATTCCATCTTCCCCATAAGCATTTCTCCAATTTCGTAATGTTTGGTACTATGCCGCGTTGGTAAGGACCACTTTGTGCGGGGAATGATAAGGATCAAAAACAACCCGGCCCGTCCACCATTGAGACATTTCACTATGCATGACACACAGACGCGATAAGCAAAAAGAAATGCCACTCGATTTCCCCGCAAAGCTGTGAGATTTTGTTTCGTAGGATGGCTAACTTTTGACAGCTGCGAGCATTCAATCAAAGATGCTTGCATTGGCGGAGAGTGAGACCAGCCGTTCCACTCGGCCTCATTCGGGACGGCAGAAATTGAGCTGCATCCCGCTAGTGATGAAAGGGTTCGAACCCGTCCTGCACTGTTCTGCTCAACACTACTGGCCAACTTGGTTCGCCTCTGCGCCTGGGTGGATTAGAGGTGTTGTCAGCAATCGGGGGGCGAGGAGCGGTAGAATTGGCGAACACTTCCTATTTGTAAGACATTTCACAAGTTGAACCCCCTTCCCCCACGCGGCACCTATCAGCACAAAATTTCCGCCTGCAAGCCATGGCTGCAGCACATCGTTGCCAAGCCCCTGGAGCCCGCACAAGCTTCACTCCGCACGGGAGCCAATTGACGGCAGCCCTGGCCGTTCCTTGTCCCATGCCCGGCATGCAGTCCGGGTGTACTTCCCTTTCCGACCATCGGGCGAATCTCGCGAGCCGTGGAATTTCAAAATACCCAAACGGCTCCCGCTGTCAAATTGTCTTGTATCCCTCTTTCAAGGGACGACATCGGTTCGTGGAAGTCGGCCAGGGAAGATGCAAGTCCCGCTCTTTCTTCAGTAGCTCCGTTCACGCTCTTATCACTCACAGCGTCTTATCTCATCGTAGTTCGAGAATTCCGTCCTTCTAACAGCTTCAAAACTTTAAATCTTTTCTCTGGAGAAGCTAAATCGCCGGCAGCACTTCATCATGGCGGAAGCACCACAAGTCGCGCTTGCGGATGGCATTGAGGTATCCGACAAGCCTGTTCTGCATTCATCCACAAGTGATGTCTCGAAGACGAAGTACAGCCTCGACGGTGTTGACGGCGGGGAAGCCGGTGACGATATCTACGACCAAGCAAATCCGTCGCGGCCAGGATTCACAAGGTCGGATCAGAAGGATATGTGGCGGATGGGAAAAGTTCAAGAGTTCAAGGTTCGTTATACTGCGTTGGAAGAAATTTCGGCATATTGCCTGTTAAATATAGCTAACCACTCAAACCTTCAGCGAAATTATCGCCCTCTCTCAGCGCTGAGTTTTGCGACCGTTCTGGCTGCGGTGTGGGAGTATCTCTTGATGTAAGCTGAAATAAAACTGCTCCCATCTTTGCCAGATGCTTACGTTAGTCAAGGGCGAATACTCAGGGGTTGGAAAATGGTGGATTGGCTGGTCTATTCTGGGCCTACATCTGGAATTTCATCGGATTCAGTTTTGTTGTTCTGTCTTTAGCTGAAATGTCATCGATGTCCGTAATGTGAACTCCTCCTACTACCTGAATTCGTCTGATATTGAGCAGGGCACCCACAACTGGAGGCCAATACCATTGGGTTTCCGAATTCGCGCCTCCTAAATACCAAAAGTTCCTCAGTTATGTCACAGGTAAGCGCTCCTGTCTATAACTTTCTCGAAGCTAACATATTCCAGGCTGGATGTCAACTTTGTCATGGCAAGCAGGAAATGCTTCCGGGTCCTTCCTCACAGGGACAATTGTCCAGGCGCTTCTCGTAGTCAACTACCCTGACTACGAACCTACGGCTTGGCAAGGAACTCTGTTCGTCTTCGCCATGGTATTGGTCCTCTTCATCGTGAACATTTGGGGTGCACCGGTATGGGCATTAATCCAGAACGGTTTGATGGTCTTGCACATCTTGTTCTTCCTGGTCGTCATCATTGTGCTTTGGGTCTTGGCCCCTCATCAGAGTGCGAAGGCAGTGTTCACGGAATTTTCCAATGAGGGTGGTTGGTCTTCAATGGGCCTCAGTATCTTGGTTGGACAGATAACGGCAATTTATTCACTTCTAGGTATGTGCTCACTGTCTCTCGTGTGTGATTTCTGACAGCTATCAGGTTGCGACGCAACTGCCCACATCGCCGAAGAGGTCAGAGACGCTGGTCGATATGTCCCAATTTCCATTTTCTGGAGTTATATCGCCAATGGAGTCATGGCCATCATCTTCCTTGTCACCTACCTTTTCTCCATCGAGAGTGTCGACGATGCACTCAGTGATCCAACTGGATACCCCTTCATCTACGTCTTCAGGACTGCAATGTCCAGCCAGGGGGTTACCGCACTTACCATCATTGTCCTCCTCATCGTTATTGCAGCAAACATCTCATGGAACGCCTCGACGGCTCGTCAAACCTTCGCATTTGCAAGAGACAGCGGCCTCCCCTTCTCCAAGTGGATAGGGCATGTGAGCACCACGAAGCAACTCCCTGTGAACTCTATTATCCTCACCTGCGTAATCACCTGCCTCCTCTCCCTCATCAACATCGGCTCCTCCACAGCCTTCAACGCCATCATTTCCGTTCAAATCGTCGCAATCATGCTAACGTACTGCATCTCTATGTGCTGCGTTCTTTATCGCCGCGTTGCACACCCCGAGCTCATTCCAAAAGCACGCTGGAGCCTCGGTCGCTGGGGTGTGGCAGTCAACCTCATCGGCATTGTCTATGTCACGTTCATCTTCTTTTGGTCCTTCTGGCCGCAAGAGGTACCAGTCACGGCGGAGAACTTCAACTGGGCAGTTGTGCTGTTCATGGGTACGCTAATCATATCTCTGATTATGTATGTTGTTCAGGGAAGATTTGTGTACAAGGGCCCAGTCACAATTATCAAGGCTGCGAGGGTGGAATAGATTTCTGAGTTGGATCTGGGTTTGATTTGTGAGAGAACTTTGCTTGGTTGGGGCGGCTGTCTCCATGGTTAACGAGGGTGATAAGCTATTCGTGCACATCTTTGGTTTAATTGGGAATAGAATCCGCTCTAAATTGCTCTAAATCATTTCCTCTTGATCATTGCGGAAAATAAGTCACAGTGAGATGGCTTGCAGGGTAGTTAAAAGAATGAATTTTGTGATCCTAAACTCCATTCATTCATAAGTACCTCAGTACAGGAGCCCGCATCTCTATATATCACCACTTAAACCAAAGTCCCAACCATCTACCTATGTCACAAATATCCATATAAAAACCCGAACCCTTTCTTTCTTTCCCGAGCCCAAACCCCACCAAAACACCCAAACCAAAACGCAAAAATCTAAATCCCTCTCATCCATCCATTGATCAGCCTTCATCCGCCTCCCTCGACCTTCTACCATAGTCCACGCTCCACTCCACCCCCTTCTTAATAATCATGCGTCTCGAGTTTCCACTCTCGACACTCCTCCTGCTCTCCCCCTCCTCCCTACTACTCCGCTCCCCATCCCTATCCTTAAACTCGACTCGTGCTTCATAGCTAATCTGCTCCGGGCGCAGCTTGCCCAATCCCGAGCTCAGTATGCTCGCCCCACCCCCTTTCTTGCCTCCACTATACACCTGAACTCCCCCTCTACTCGTCTCCTTAACTTCCGGACTTGAATTCGAAGCCGCGGTCGAGATCACGGATTTCGATGACTCTGCTGCGGATTTTGTGGAGACGGCAACGGAAGCGAGTTCGTGTGTGTAAGCTTCGGACGTGCCGTAGTGTTGGTACCAGTTTTGACTCTGAATGGGCGCGTCGTACGCGGCCATGAAGTTCTTGAGGCAGGGCACGATGGAGGCCATGATCGCGTAGCCGATCTCGATTTGGGTTACGGAGGTGGACTCGGGGGCTCCGCGGAGGGTTGGATTTGAGGAGGTGAGGGCCAGGGAGAGAAAGTGTAATCGTAGGCCAGCTATGGCTATGACACTGAAGTCTAATGTTAGAATGATAATCTGGGGGAGAGTGAGGAAGGACTCACGGAAGTCGACAGCCAAAAGAGGTTACTACGATAGTCTTTGACTTTATAGACATCTGGATCCCCCATATTAGGTACAAGGAGATAGAGAAGAGTGCCGCTTCGGTCAGGATATCGAGGGCAGCAATGAACTGCCAGCGTGCGAACAAGTTACCGCACATGTCTGCCGTGGTGTCGAGCCATGGGTTGGCGGGGTGGCAGCGTATAGCTATCAGGAGGATAGAGATCACAGCCCATGCTGTGGTCATGGCGATCGTGCTCCATATTGCTATTGAATGCCCTTGTCCTGGTGTCAAGCGTAGGAAGAGAAAGGAGGTGGAGAGTTTGGTGAAGAAGAGGGTTACAATGTACAGGATGTCGGAGCAGTAGGCTGCTTTTTGGATCAGGATCAGCTTGTCTGGGTTGATCAAGTCGGCGGACTTTCCAAGGCCGCGGTCGATTTGGAAGAATACTCCTGCGGATTGGAGGATGGCAAATACCTAGAGACAAATCAGTCAAGTCCCTGTTGATAAAAGTCTGACTTGCTGTGGCAAAGACAAAGGCATAGTCGTCTGATTTGTATGCACTGAATTTATTCCGTACGTAAACTCGAATGGGAAATGAGACCAGTATGAGACTTAGTGCAAAGGCAGAGAGGATTGCGACCAATCCGCCTACATCTGTACTGCTGATCTGTCCCAACGGTGCTGTGATCCCAGAAGGCAAGGCTGTTGACGCCGCCGTCGACGCAGCCGCCGAAGCAGCCGCGGAGGACACAGCAGAAGCCAGGGCGAAGGTATTCTCACTTGTATTCCGTGCTCTCGACACGCCAAAATCAAAAGGTATGATGCCAGCTGCGGGGAGGTTCCGAAATTGCTGTCACCAAGTACATTGGTGCTGGTACCTTTTGTGTGGGTCGTTTAGTTTATATCAGATCGATCGAGGCTTCATCTTCAGGCACAGAGATAAAGCAAGGCTCCCTTCTCTCCTAATTGAGCAGATCCCTTCTGAAGCCCCTCGGTGAAATACTGTACCTCCGAACTGGCGCAGATAGCAAAGTTGGCACCCGGCGCAGCGGCTGGCGTTCTTGTTGGCTTCCTGCACGGCATGAACACGCAGAAGGTCACCGATCGTAAACCAGCCAGCATGAAATAATCACAGAATTGGGCACTGCGCTGGCTTTGCTTGTAAATGGAAAGCGTGCATGTGCTGTGGCTGGGAGCAAGTTTTTGGCAATAAGCTACTTACGACGTAGTAGGGGTCTCCCGCAGTGGTGGCGCTCGTGGGCAAGATAAAACAGGGTTGGTCACCCCCACATTCTATCACTGACAAAACGCCAATCTCGAGACCAGCCGTGCGTTATGGAACCAGAGGATCCATTGGTTCGGGGGACGCATGCATCTCGCTGGTGGAAATGTCCCAGAACGAAAGGGCAATCAGAGGTCCCCAGGGGAACGGAAACAGGGGGAAAGCGGAAATATATTCTTCTTTTGCTGAAGAGCTGAGACCCGGACAATAGATAATGCCCTTGTACTTGGGCTCGGACGCTGAGTGGCTGCATGGTTGCATGATGTTATCCATGGCTTTTGCGGGTGAAGAAATTTCTTTTTTTGCTTCGGCACGGGGCGGAGAGATGCCGCACCAGTTGAAGAGATAAGAAAGATCCAGCCACCCGAGGTGGACGGGTGCAAAAACAAAGCCTTTCAAAGGTGATGTTTCACCCACTAAGGGATCTTTCTTGCGCGTGTTCCATTGTGGTACAGTGGAGGGCTGAGAGGCTAAGACAGGGCTGTTGGGGCTCAGACTTTAGTTCCGGGCACTACTACCCCCTGAATAATTGCTAGCACATATAATTTGGGTATCGGTGCGGGTAGGAATCCAGGGTGTATAGCCAGTGAGAAAGTGTTTTCAAGCTAGCTGGGAGCCACTGCCAGGGCAGAAGGCCATCGGGAATCTTCTACATGCACCCTTGATTTGATACATAGACAGATCTTGGCCCTGTGAAATATGGCTGACCAGACTTAAAATCGTGCCTCATTGAAAATTGGGGAGGTGGAGGCCGCTAGCAATTATTTAGGGGGGATAGTATCGAGTTTTCGATGACGACTGCATCCTTTGAATCAGCCTTTGCGTCCTCACACGACACGCAAGAATCCCGCGCCTCAAAACAATGCTAACTATACAGTATCAAATGGGCTTTCGTGGAATACCAAGTTTCCGAGTTCTAGAAAAGGGGGTTGACAGACTGAACCAACTTTCTCCGAAACAATAAGTCAGCCCCTTCCACGGTTTCCATCTCCCAAGCCAAGTAGTTCGTTCTATCCCATTGGGTTATGTCTCCAAAAGACCTGCAAAGGCTTAGGTGAGACAATTCCTACGCAGTAGACTTGGACACCTATCCTCTTAAATTCATACCAGAAACTGATCTACTCACCTCGAAACTTGATAGAAAGCTTGCTGAAGCCTAAGTGATACGAACGTGTCCTCGGTAAGCGAGCAATTTTCAGGGGTCGCTTGATCACTTATCAAAACAAACAACCTCCAAATCGGGTCCCGTGAAACGGACTCCAATTGACCTAGCTACTTGAACGAGATTTAGTAATAACTGAGAGCTCACAAATTTGCCCAAAAGCAACTCAAGCAGCAGAAAACCGGCCGTATCGTCGTCAAGCCATCCTGCCATGCCCGCCACATCCTGCAAGCTCAGACGCTTTACAAAGCTCCAGCCCACTCACTCACAACATCCGGCTTCCCATCCTCCACCAACCCGCCATTAACTACCATCTGCCCACCTCCACTTCCCCTCTTAAGTCCCGCCACCCTACGCGCAACCTCATTCGCTTCAAAAAGACTAACCAGCCTCCTCTTCCTACCTTCCCCACCGCCCTCAAGCAGCTCCTCATCCTTACTCTGACAAACCTCCCAAGTCCGCTTCTTACTCTCCTCATCTTCCTTCTTCACAAATGAAGACGCGGCACGATTAACAACGGAATTGTAATCGTGTTGATTGGGACGATATTGATTGTAGTGATTTCCGTTCGAAATGTTAGGTGGAGACTGGACTTGTGACGCGATGTAGATCTCGCGGGACGTTTCGAGGGGCGTGCGGCCAGTGCTATTTTCGCGGTGGAGGAGGGAGGGGTTGAGGGTTAGGAGGAAGGATGTTATGGTTGTGAGGGCTTGTTTGACGGCCTGAAGAAGTACCTTTGTTAATTTTTGTCCAATATTAAACCGTAAGGGAGGGCTTGAAGGGGACTTACGACATGCAGAGGTAGATCTCCCTCTCCATTAATCATCTCGAGTTCCTCGCCCGAAGAGTAGCTCGTCAATACCTCAACGATATCAGCTTTCTTGTAGACCCCACCATTCTTGGCCATCCAGTATGCTAGAGGAGTCAATGCGCCTGGGGCTTGGGAACAACGCTCGAGAAGCATCTCCTTAAGCACCGATTTGTCAAAGAGCTCGAGAAGTTGTTTGAGCACTTTTGCATCTCTCTCATCGTTTCCGGCGATTCGGTAGCCTTGATGAACAAGCATGCTGTGCGCCATGTTTCGTCCTGCCTTGTCCCGCGAACGTTGGTTGGCGCCGACGGAGATGAGGTAGGAGACAACGTCTTCGCGATGCATGTATGCGGCGAGATGGAGCGGTGTCCAGCCTTCTGATGACTTTTGCTCGAGACAATCTGGAACCACGGACACGAGGTGCTTGATCAGAGCAAGGTATTCAGGGTGCTCTTTCTCCCTATCTGGATTGTACAAGATAGCGCAGTGAAGAGTCAACTCGGCTATATATTGTCAGAGATGTGCCGCGGTTAGGAGAACGAACTTACACTTCATGGTCAACCAGGAGCCTATCGTCTTATCGAAGCCCTTTCCAGTTTCCTCCAAAGTCTTAATTCGCTTGTCATGCTTGTTGCTCTCAGCGAATTCTTTGTAGCGTCGCATCGGTGCATCACTCATGAACCATTCCACTGCGTCGATCGACCCAAGTTTTGCAGCCTGTAGAAGAGGTGGGGTCTTCTCCTCGACAACTCTCTGGTAGCCACCAGGAGCTTGTGCCCAATCAGCACGTTTCTTTCCTCCAACGCTCAGTCCTTGATAGTATCTCGGCTTGGTCTTGATCTCAACTCCACTCGTCGCAATGAGCTCATTCAGAGGGATTCCCACACCAGTTGCCTTACTGATGTTAGCATTTGAAGCCTTCTTGACGAAGAACTTACCTTGATCATCTCGGCCAACATGGCAGTCCGTCCAAGCTTGATTGCAGCGTAGAAGACTGCCCTGCTCACAGTGTAGCATGTCTGATCATCCTCATCCTCAGCCAAAAGAGCCTTTTGTTCTCCTCCAATTTCCATGATGAACTTCAGCAAGTCCATATCCTCGCCCTCAACCGCATGCTGCAGCAGAGAGATTTCTACCCCATGCTTTGAATTTTTCGAGTCGAGGAATCTCTGGGCCTGGCAAGACCATTCGATCATGGTTAGAGGCAACACATCGCTCTTGACCATATTCGAGACTTCGCCCAAATTGTCAACTGTGAATTTGTCGTTGACCAATTCGGAGAAGATGGGGAGGCCTGGGTCTTGTCAGCAAGCTTGAACACCAATAAATAAGAAATAGTTTACCATTAGAATTTTCATCCTCACTGTCTTCATCATCTTCTTCTTCATCACTATCAGCGGTAGTGCGAAACCGCTGTTTAGTGCTCAACCCGTCATCCTTGTGATACTGCGTAGCACAAATCTCCAGAATCTTTTTCGCCAGCTCACGATGGCCACGAAGAACAGCGATTGAGAAAGGGCTGAAGCCACTACCATCCTGAACAGCGATTTTGAGAGGCGAGTTGAGTGGCATGTCGTCGTCAGAAGACCACTTCCCAAGTGTCAAAGACTTGATTCTTTCGAGGTCATTATCCCATGCTGCTTCGAAGAGCTTGACGTAGCCCTCATTCTTGGTATCGTTCAAATCAGGCACTCGAAATCGAAGTTTCGTCTCGTAAAAGGTCGGCTTTGGCTCTGGATACACCTGCTGTTTGGCTTCCTCACGCTTCGGTATGTCTGGATAGAGCTCAGCGAAAGTCTTGCCTCCAGCTTCGATCAATGTCATCTCGGCGTGCTCGAGCTCCTTGATCAGTTTGGAAATTGCTGCTTTCTTCTCCTCCAGACCTTCCTCAGCCTCTGGTGGGGTGTACTCCTCGTATGCTTTCCATTCTCTCTTATTCGCGTACTTTGTGTGCCGGAAGTCTCTCTGCGCAGTCCAGTGTGCGTAGGTACCGAGGGTCAGGCCATCCGTATAATAGGATTCATCTCGGAGCTTCTCTGGCTTCTTGGGGCGGTTCACCGACTGGTAGATAGAAAAGTGGTGCCGTTTCTGCTTCGGCTCCTCACTGGAAGGTTCCTTCCACTCTCTAAGAAGTTGGAGCTTCTTTTGAATGATGTCCAAAAGCGACTCGGTGACAGTATATCTTGCATTTTCGGGATTCTGGACGACACTATATGCAGAACGCTCCAGAGTCAAAGGATCGGCACCGTGTGCAAGGAGGTCCTCGATAGTTTTGCCCATTTCCTTTCCAGCAGCGGAGATGATAGGCTGGATGACATTGCTATGAAACTGCTTCTTGATATCCTCTGGACCTAGGAAATGTCAGCATATTTCGAATTATGAAAACCTGTAGAGGTAGTTTCCGAAAGATTAGATTCTAGGAATGCTTACTTTGGGTTTTCGCCCATGTGTTCTTGTCAAGATAGGTCTTGACCCAGCTGTCATACGAAATTTCGGGCTTGGCACCAATCGAAAGGAGCCTCGAAACCATGTTTTCATGTCCCATTGAGATGGCAGACGTTAAGGGTGTATCACCCTGATTGCCCCAGTGCGGTGTAGTCATCCAGTTGAGAACACTGCGAGCAACCGGCTGATCGTTGGTAAGGAGCAGGTCCAGAATCTCATGATTGTCTTGAGCAACGATGTAGTGAAGGACCGATGCGTGGTTCATATCCGCTTGAGAAGAAGTGGCGCCGAGGTC
This sequence comes from Hyaloscypha sp. PMI_1271, assembly GCA_021399465.1. Lineage (NCBI taxonomy): Eukaryota > Fungi > Ascomycota > Leotiomycetes > Helotiales > Hyaloscyphaceae > Hyaloscypha > Hyaloscypha sp. PMI_1271. The sequence goes on from JAJTUS010000054.1 coordinate 264,361, forward strand.
CAGAAGAAGCTTCACGACTGCCTTTGCTTTTTCGGTGGTAAGGGCCATGGCCAACAAGATCGTCATGATGGCTCCTCGCGCGTTCTTCGTGCCTGGCTCGAGAAGCCTATATTGAGGTCAGTCGCAGCACCATTTGAAGTCGACATAAATGCTTACTTGACTGGAAGTAGGACGTCTGCACCATACTCTGATACGAGGAGCTCAATGATGTCGAGATGTGCATTGAGAATAGCAAGATGCAACGGCGAGAGGCCGTAGTCCCATGCAATCACATCGACCTCAAGAATGTCAGGTTCCTCGGTGGAGTCGTCGGGAACGCCGTCCTGGAACTGTCAGAAAATTTGAAATATTGGGTAATAGACGACTCACATCTTGATTCTCCTTCTCCTTGTCAACCTTTACGAAAGACCCCATGGTCATGGAGTCGGATTCCTCGCTCTCGAGCGTGAGGACAGATGCTTCGGACTCAGCATCGCTTCCCTCATCATCAGCTTTGGCATCGGTCTTGGCCTGCTTAGCATGAATTCGAGCAGCTCGTCGAGCTTCGACCTTATCCTCCTCCTCTTCTTCATTTGCCAAGCTCCTGTCCATGAGAGCCTTGACCATCTCCTTGCTTCCGCGAGCAGCGGCGAGGTGCAGGGCGGTTCGCCCATCGACTAACCGTGCAATCAATCTTGCATCGTGATCGATCAAGCATTGAACAATTTGAGGCGTGGATGTCATGACTGCAAGATGGAGAGGAGTTCTTCCGGTGTAGTCTCGCCGATTGACATCAACCCCTTCCTGGGAGCACCAATCCTCGACATGCTCGAGATCACCGTCGACTATGGCTTGACAAAGTCTTGCCGTGTCGCCAACGTAGGCCATCGTGGTCCATTCATCATCGGTGATGGGATTGAAGCTTCCAATTTCTTGTCGTCCAGGGTCATCAGTGATGAATTTTAGTGGGCCAGAAATGTAGACTTTGCTCTCTTCCTCAGCAACTTCAATTTCTTCATCAGACTTGGGAACTGGACAGTAACCGCAGCAGTCTTGAAGAATTTCCTCGGCCGTGCCGAAGAAGCATGGGTGTCTGTGAAGGTGGACTTTGCGATCGTCGGGTTTGTTCCATTCTGCATTGAGAAGCAGATCCTTGGCGTACAGGAGGCGATTGATTCTATTTGCGTGGTACTTTGTACCTAGAAAGATCAGTATCAAACTATTTAATCAGGGCAAAAGACTCACCATAAGGAACGGTCATTGTGTGGTATGATGCGACTTCTTCATGATCAACCCATTCGGCAATATCGTCTTCTTCCTGATCCTTGATATTACCACCCATCTTGCGGTAATGATTTCGGTGCAAAGCTGGTCGACCTCTCTCAGCACGACGTTGATCCATATAATTGTCTCGATCTTGTGTCTTGGGAAGCTTCTCTAGGATAAGCAATCTTGCAAGGCCTTGAGTGCGGCCGAATGAACGCTCGAAGATCGTTGGATCAATCCTGGTGCGGTCCAATAGGGGCCAGTGAACTTCGAATCCACGACGACTGTACTTGGAGAGGCGATTTTCATATGACGGTGAGCGTCGAGTGAGGTCAATCGTGTTGCATTGGGTGACGAAAGCAGCCAGAGCTCGAGGGGCAGCATAGACCTGGCTGCCATCATACGCCACGCATGCACAATCCACATCGAAACCGGTGATGATTTGGGAAATAGAATCGTAAAGACGTAGAACAATCTGAACATGACGTGTTGGATATTGGGAGGCGATAGTGATAGCGTTCTTGGTTCTGATCGTGGTGGTCTCGTGGAGAATGCTGTCCTTGATATTTCTTTCGATTTGCTTAATCTTCTCAAGAGCTTCTTCCTCATTGAGCCCGTAGAGAAACAAGTCGACATCGCTTGCTGGTGCCAGATGCTCGTGGTAATACTCTCTCATGCTTCTCTTACTTCCGGCCCACTTCTCAGGAACAGGCAGAAGCGCTGTGGTAACTGAGCTTCCAGCGGCCACAACATTGTTCCAGTCGAGGTCGGACAATGAGGATTCTGAGAATAGGTTGAAGTTCTGCTGGAAGTCCTTGAAGGAAGCGACGACAGCTGGCGCTTGATCTGGCTTGCGAGCTTCGTCTTTTAACTCCATGATATATCTTGACTTCTCATCCTCGGACTCGGAATCCAAGGATCGACAGCGAATCTTGAGGGACTGTTCATTTTTGTTGTCGAAAATGGGGATCAAATTGATTTTGCCATCCTTGAGAGCCTCATGAGTCGGCTGCTGGGCGTAAGCCTTGCGGAGTTGGGCCTCGAAATCTTTGTATGGCTCGAGAAGTTTGCCGATCGGGGTGTCTGGATGCGTTACAAGATCGGGGATGAATTCCTTGACTGACCATACGGAAGGATCTGGGAAATCAATTGGGTCCTTGCATTCCGCAAGGGGAGCCATCCTTGTGGTTGTGAGATGGTTAATGAAAGTGCTTCAACGCGTTCAAGTTGGATTGCGTTGAGGAACCAAATGAATCAAGAAATAATGAGAATGCGAGTATGAAATGGAATTTGCATGAGCTGACGATGTCCTGCTTTGACGGTCAAGGATGCGCTGATCTCGATTGCAGGAAGGTCAAGATGGATAAAGGTAAAGACAGTAAAGAGAAGGGAGAGCCCGAGTCTTTAAATTGATGCCCTCCTTCGGGTGGCTGGAACACGGCCTAGTCAACGCGAGATTGTCGCCTGATCACGGGGAGGAAAAGTCGTGATCCTCAAAGGAAGATCGACTATTTTTGGTGGTCTGCCTGAAGCCAAGCCGTTTTAGCGGAGGTTGCCTGTACGCTATGCCTGAAGCGCAAGAACGCCACCCCCTGAGAGTCATGAGTCAATATCAAGCTCAGGTGTCATTGGCAAACGTAAAATATGCCATGGAAAGACGGTACTGCCCCAACCTCCTCCTTACTCTGAGTCTTTCGCCAAAGCATTTCCGGTAAATAGAAGCTCGTCACGTGAGTATGGAATTGGTGCCTCCCTCGAATGCCTAGAATTCAATTCGCAAAGGTGAGCGATGGCTGAGGACAAACTCCGATGTAACAAAGGTGCCTCGAGCATTAAGCGTGATTTCAACATTGTTAAAGGTCGAATTCTATCAAAGCAATAGGTTTTATTGTGTAAAATGCCCTGTGCGCACAGACCCGTGAGTAATGAGGCCGGCCTCGTAAGTGCTTCGAAAGGATGGATCTTCACCGTTTCTAGAACTGTGGTTCCATGCCTCAAATATACATAGAACTTCCTTCCCAACCGAGAAACCCTCTCACAAGCTTCTTCTCATGTTGCCTTCCTCTCCTTGGGCTGTGATGGATGATGAAGATTGGTTGGATCCCACTTCCTGCAAGCTGCAAGCCACGACATGCAGGCTCCTCAACGGACGCCCCTCAAGCGAGACCACCACCATTGCCTGCCTGCCTGGAGCCTCACCTCACACTTGTTGTCTTTCAACCAACTTCCACTCCCAGGATGGCACTTTGCGATGCCTGCATGCGTTTGAGAATTCAACGCCTGCCCGATCCAGTCGATAGCAGTGAGCTGAGCACCTACTCAGGCTACCCTCATTCCACCACAGGACAGCTCCTATTCAGCGCCCAAAGCTGCCCGTTCTGCGCCCTCATCAAGGAGTCTTTCCCCCGAGTAGGCCATTATCACATCCCGGAAGCTGTTGTTGAGGGGAAGCTTAGGCTTGAGCCTTCGACACCTGTGATTCTGCGGGCTGGCCAGAAGGAGGGAGATGATGAATCTGTTATTGGGGATGTAGCAGGACGAGAGGGAGCGAGGTTGAATTCCATTGATTTCCTTGTGGCTCATGGGAAGGATTTCATGAGGGGAAGAGTTCATTTATATGCTCCTAAAGGTTAGCTCTTAACTCGCGCGGTACGAGGTAAAATGCTAAAGGTGGAAGGGAGTACGGCGAACCTCGCTGGAGACGTCGATGACGTGATGAGACCGAGCGAATTAGTTCAAGATTGGCTTAGCACTTGCGTTTCACAACATGAACTATGTAGGAAACCTTTCCATGGAAAGGGCGATATCATCGAGCAATCCGTGGATCATATCCCTCCTCGCCGCCTCATACAAACATTTGAGTTTTGTTGGGGAGTCAAACTTCCAAAACGGAGATTGGTTGAAGACGCGTTTCTACTGAGAGCCCCTTATGTGGTTCTCAGTCATTGTTGGGGTTCTACTGATAAGCGCCCCTTGTGCACGACAAGAGACAACTTCGCTATGCACCAGCGTCACATGGCTTGGCACCAATTCCCCCAAACATTTCAAGATGCAATCCAGCTTTGCATGGAAATATCCATTCAATACCTGTGGATCGATTCCTTGTGCATTATTCAAGACGACGAAGACGATTGGAGGCTCGAGTCCGCAAATATGGCCAACATATACGAGCGTGCTCTTTTCACAATAGCTGCTTCTTCGGCCGTGAACTTCACCGAAGGATTGTTCAAGGTGAGGAAGTCTTTAAACCTTGTAGAAATCCCTTACAACGACCCAGAGGGTGAGAGAACGGATCCAGTACTTTTCTTCATCGAACCGGATCTAGGAAAATGTTTGTCGACATCGCCATTGAATCAACGAGCATGGGTCATGCAAGAATACTTCCTCTCTCGTCGAACAGTACACTTCACGACCCAAGGCATAATATGGTCTTGCAAAAACGGCAAAAGGCCTCATACTCGGCATATGACAAGTGAATTCGGATCATCTTGGGAGGAAGTGTTTGAAGATGAATGGAGTAGATTGGTTCAGAGCTACACCCGACGAGAGCTCACATACAAATCCGATAAACTCGTTGCAATAGAAGGGCTCGCCACCCGATTTCAGAGTCGAGGTGAAGAATCAGGATATCGCCAAGGACTGTTTGAAAGACATATGCCACACGATTTATTGTGGTACGGCGAGGGTAGACTTCTGAGAGATGTGGGAAATGGCATTCCTTCTTGGAGTTGGGCTTCTACCACCGGCCCGATTTCTTTCAAAGCCTCTGTGTTTGAGAACGCTGAGACCTTTCATGCCAAGATTGCCCCTCATTCGTATAGGGACTTTGAAGTGAAGGAAAATTTGCCTTTCGACTCCATCTTATACATGAACGCGCTGGTGAGAAGAATCGACAACTTGGAAGGCCCTCTTCAATGTCAAGCCTTTTGCTTCGAGGATGTTCAAGATATGGGGTTTTCGGGTCGAATGCATGAAGACTACAAGAACGGCAGTATTGCTGTAGCTCCTACATTCGCTCTTCTGTCTGCCGGAAAGAAGGTGGGCTGGGGAGTCTTCGATGAGCATGGAAAGTAAGGTGGGGATGTCTTTTGCTTACCGCTGATGAAGCAGAGGGTTTGGGAAGGCTTCGCTCTCTCAAAAGAGCCCCATTTTCTATGGGCTCTGCTCGTAAGTCCTGCTGTATTTATAGAGGACTATAAGGGTATGGATGGCTGCGAGTGGTACCAACGAGTGGGGTGGGGTCTGCATTTTGTTCCTTCGTGGTTTGATGAATTGATTGTGAGAGATATATGCCTCGTATGACAGGTGGGTGCCACTCGCATGGAAGTCAAGTAAATGCGTTGGGTGTAGTGGGAGAAGACGCGTAGTCCAGAGCTAGTCCAGAGCAAGTTAAGCCCGTTATCAGAGCTTCCCTTTTACACTTTAAAACATGCACAAACAGGATCCCTACCTCTTTAAAGTCTTGAATTCCACATTTTGATAACGTATATTCTGAACAAATGCAACCAGTGCTGTATATAGGAGGAAGAGAAAGTTGGGTCATCACGTGATTGAATGCTGGGAGAGACTCTCACGTCTCTCACGAGTTGTGACTCGACAACACTTCAGCAACTCTAACGCGCCCAAAACTCCAAACTCTTAACAGCACCCCTCTGTTGCCATCATGCCAGCATACATTTCTCACCTCCACAACGTCATTAATAGAATTAATCATTCTCGTGAATTAAATGGAGGCGCAGACGAGGCACTTGCGAGAATTAAGGAGAAGGAGGCAGATCCGGTGGCGTTCTTTGAAGGCCAGCTTGACTTTAATATAGACATGGCCCTCTGGAACGAATTCTGTAAGATCACAAGCACAAATTTGCGTGTCTCTAGCTAATGCGCGACACAGTCGAGGATCCCTTCCCATGGCTCGATCAGGTCTCACATCTATACGAAAACGAGACCGCCAATTCGCAAAGCTCGTACGTGCCTGCGGCGCAACCATTAAATAACCAAGGTAAGACCTCTCGCTCTGAGTGTGTCGACGGGGTGGCTGACATTATTCAAACAGAATATATTAATGTTGATGCAGACAGCGAAGGAGATCAGATTAATGGGCTGGCTGCTCCAGTTTCCGAACATCATGATGGATTGGGTGATCAGCAAGATACTGTCAGAGCCGAAGCCTCGCCAAGCGGCGCCTCTCGAGGTTAGTTTTCTCATCGTTAGTCTCGCGGTGGTGTTGACCGTCATGCAGGATTAATTGCTGATCTTGAGATACCTGACTCTCAACCTGAGTCCCCTTTCATGGGCCAAACACTCAACGACGAATGGTGGTCATCACCAATTCCAATGTCACCAATATCGCAACAGGAGTACATTGCACCCGCAATCGCTCCACATCAACCTGGATCATTAAGACGCAGATCAAACTCAGCCTCGTCAATTCCAGAGACACTTATTAACGGCACTGAACCTCCGGCGACAGCAAGTCAGGTCAGTCGAATATGGGCTGAGAGTTTAAGATTAAGACACTCAAGTCGGGTTGGATTTGGGGTGCTAGACCAGGATTGCAGTGAGGCCACTGCGTCGTTTACAACAGAGGAATCTACACAACCACCGTTATACGATCCACGTTGCCGGAACTGTGGGGGAAAGCACTGGCAGCACGAGTGTATTAAGGAACGCAAGATCTGTGATGAGAAGGAACATTGCACAATGGATTGTCCCACGATTAATGATGGGGAGAATTGTGGTCTGTGCCAGAAGAATGACCATGCGTGGTTCGAATGTGGACACGAATGTGATGAATGTGGCAGCTCGAGGCACTGGACAGTGTTTTGTCCCAATTAATATTAAATATGGGAGCTTGCCGCTGTTAGGGATAGCTTAGCTTGGACGGAGAAAGGTTGTAGCATTGAAAATTATTGAAGCTGGGCGAAAGACCAAGTTGACCACTCAAGAATCTTCGGTGAAATTCTACTTTCCACTTCCGAACAAAATTACGGACTGCACCATCTGCTTAAGTAAAGTAATCCATGAAGAAGTAGGATTCCGCATGAGATCACGTCGAAGTTCAGTTTTCGGGCGTAAAAATAATGTGGGAGCATGAGCAACTGGCTCAAAACTTCCACGAGCTCAGAGGCCAATGATGAATATTCTTCAGAAGGAGGGATCAATGATAAAAAGAACGAGCACACTACTTGCAGAACCAGCGGATCCATTCCCCACACTCAGTTCACTCCTGATTCTCCTGCTGGCTGATATCCCCCCCTCCCCCAAAAAGGGGGGAAAAGCCGTGTGACTTCTGCTCAAAGGTGGCTTAAGTGATTAGCTAAAAGTTGTTCCTTCATCAAATGCGAAATTCCCTAGGAAATATTAACCCAAACAAAGTTCCACACAAACCAGACGCGCTCAGCAACCACGGCCATCCTCCTCAAAGAAATTTCTTCCCATCTGTCAAAGAGCCACAGAAGCCATGGAGCAGATTATGGGAGAGACGGGAATGCCAGAAATGGTCTTCGATTACGAGAGTCAAGTCGAATCGATGTGGACTAAGCTCTCGATGTTTTACGTCGACATGGGACCACCGATCAAGATCAAGACCTTGGGGCCGATGCCAGACCTCTCCAACTACAGGTCCATCTACAGGGGCTACTGTCAAGCAGAGGGTTGGGACAGGTCTGCCTTCAAAGATGGTATCAAGGCGTACAAGGCTGATTACAACATTTGGGTTTCCCTTGGTTAGTCCTCTTTTTCAGGAATTCAGGCAAGGTTGCTAATTTGAACTAGCTGGTAAGGACGTTTCCTTCCCATTCTTTGACCCAGAATTACACGACGAATTAGTGATCGACAATTCCTTTGCGGGGTCCCCGTACCCAGATTTTGGCGACCTTATGACACGGGAACGAATCCGGGGGTGTTGGGGGGCTCAAATGACGAGATAGATATCTCTATCGTCCACAGTCACGAAATGGACAAGGGGGAAGCTGAATCGCCCTCTCTCGGGATGGGTTCAGGTGCAACACAGCCACCGGAGACAATCGAGTTGCGGTTAAATCCAGAGCGTGCTCCTCAGCTGGGCACAGGATTGGTTCCTAATAGCAGACATTGGCTGAAGGAGGACGCAACGAAACTGCTTGCCATTCTTCAGAGCTCATTCAAACTTAAATCACATAGAACTAACGTCTCACAGGACCCAGGAACCGGATCCCTACTAACCCCACTACTAGCTATTAGAGCCTCCCTGGACCTGGACCTGGAATTAAGTCATTAAAGGATTAAATTAAATCCTTGGATTTACCGCCTACATCAACAATTCCAGGTACGTACAAAACTCCAGACCGCTCGACCACTACAAACCACTTTTTTTTGTCCTTTTTTTTTTGTTGAGATTTCGCAAGCGAAGTCTTGGCGCTCCCCCCTTTTTTGGCATTTGTACCTCGGTCTGAGAAAATTAAGAAAGAAGAGATGTCATTAGTCTCACACCTTAGTCTACGGATTTAGGAAATTTGCAACTGCTGCTCGATAAACATCAAAGTCGCTTTTCTCTCATACGTGGGCAGACATTCGGGGATTACAAAATGCAGTCTCGGGAGCGGAGCGGATCGTCAATACCTATATCTGCGCACAAGATTCATCGGACGGGGCACTAGCTTCTGATCCATCGGATCTGGGATAAGCCTGTCGCAAGTGATCATTCATTACGCCCGTATTGAGAAAATGAATAGAGGCAGCAAGGAGGATTGAATTGTTTTGCAAGAGACCGATGGCACGTTGAATGAGAACCATCTATCGCCCTCCCATCAAGTTACCCCAGACGGCAGCTAACAACGACCAATTCCAATTCCAAATCCCAAATCTAATGCTCGCCATCTGCTAATCTAATCCCCTCTTCCCATCAATGTAATCCACCATGTCAGCTCCTTCCTCAACCCTCAACATTATCTTCTGGCAGTGTCGATAGCGAGGCCGGGAGCGCTGAAGCCTTTAATGTCGTCAATTGAAATTGAAGGCTAAATTGTAACTGAATCCTTGGGGAAGGGGCATGGCAATGTTGGGATTAATGATTGTCCTCCAGGCCCTGTAAGCAGTTGCTATCGGGACACGGCGATCTCCGTCACTCCACTGCCCATCGTTATTTGCCCATTCATCCACGAACATTCGAAAGCGCTTGAATTCGGGTATCAGGATCACGCAGTCTTCTCGCCGCTCATATCGGAGGACAAAAGGGTGTGTCAAGTGTGCCAACTCCCTATCTTCCTCACTCGCTATGAAGGTCAGCTCATGAATGCAATGAATGATGAGGAAATTACCAGTTAATGCAGCCATTACGCCTGTTGCAGTTGCCTTAATCGCCAACCACTGCTCGCCTGTAGCAGGATTGAGACCGAATTGAGGTCTACGGATGTGATTTCCGGGAAGACCGTCTAATGCATTTAATTTTTCCGGGAACGGGAGGCGTTGGCCGCCTGGTGCAGTCAGCTAAGATGTCTAGAGGGCTTCACAAGAGGACGTACTGTAATGTGCGATAATGTTGGACTCGGCCATCGTCAACCGCAAGCCCAAAAGCTCTTCATCCATCTCACCCTTTCTCACAGGACAACCTTACGCAGCTCAGTACTTTGTAGGTCCACCGTGGGCTTCCTTTACAGCCTCACAGTGTCTCTACTAGCTTTCATATAAGCCTTAAATATACTCGTCTGGTACTACTTCCCATGCATCTTATATGATCCTATGGAGTTAATCTAATTGGATCTTAGCTAGATCGTATCGCGCTTACTAGTAGTGCACTTTAATCCAATTCTTTATCCAATTCCATATATGCTCAATGAGATTCAAGTCTAGTAAGTACCAGAGAGCTTGAATTATAGAGATATGGCGAGTAAGTAGGTTAGTCTTCGTCTTGTACGAGCGGTGAGAGGAGGCATTATCTTGCCAAAAGCGATACCGGCTAAGGGGGTAATTCCGGAGGAACTACTCCATTAAAGAGAGGATCCTCTCGTCGTACTATGCAGAGTTAATTGACCCCCACTCCTTCTCCCAGAAGAGAGAAAGCCCCTTCTTCCTGTCGACTATATAGCCCTAGAACATCCACGATAGTAGCTTGGAGTACTTGTGTTATATGCACTCCGGGAGTAAGCGGTTACTGCCATCTTATAAGCAAGTAATATACGACGAGGTATGAGCTTTGCCAAAGGCCCAGACTTCGTTAGTAAAGCAGATCCTTGTATATAAGGCCTTGGCCACGTACTCCCCTGCTTTGCTAAGTCTAGCCTCTCTTGAATAACTTCAGGGTCATCTGAATAACCCTTCTATCGCGAGACTCGTTAGTAGTAGCTAATATCTTAAATAGCTATTCGAAAGGCCTTTTCCTTAGCATGAAGCTATAGCAGATGACAAGGCACCTTACAGTAAGCTACGTAACAGTAAAAAGGCGATTCAAAGAGCCACTTCTTAAGCCTCTCCTTTTCTGGAGTATGGAGCGCGACGTTATAAGGTTTACTAGCTCCTTTTTGCGGTATAATGCAGTAATTCTTAGCATACTAGATCTGGTAGTCTATAACGTTAAGTACCTGCTTAATTTCTGCGTAAGGTATACGGAAGAGGAGGGCTATTTAAATCTGGAGCCGTAGATTACGTAAAGTCTCAGGGGCACAGGTATAGTAGCGATAATTAGTCTCTTGAGAGAGCTCTTGAGAGGAGTCTGCTTGAGAGTCTGGGAGAAGCTGAGAATCTGGGAGAAGGTCACATGAACCCCAGGAATCTGTAGGCTGTAATTCGTTGATTTGAGGCCTAGGGCTATTGCGGGAGTCTCAGGACTACGTAGTCTGCTGAGACTCAGGGATCTCAAGAGGAGAGCGTGGCTGCGCAGACGGTGGAGTCTCTGCGTCATAAAGGTTACCGTAATAAGGCGGTGGCGTAGTAAAGCGTGGATCTTGTGAGTCCATTGAAAATTGAGGATATAAGGAAGTAAAGCATAGCCAGTCGAAGCTGTGTTTTCTACCATACTTATGGTGCAGTTGGCAGGCGAGCTGGAAGCTTCTACGTACTCTGATTGGCTGAAAATTGGGTGAGGCGTGGTGTGAGTGAAGCGTGAGAGTGTGGGAAGACAGTGGCGAAATCGCGCTTTGGACCGGGGAGGCGGGCGGGATACGGTGTAGTACTATCCCCCCCCCTAAATGTTTGCTAGCGCGTATGTTTTGGGTATAGGTACGGATAAGAATCCAGGGTGTTTAGCCAGTGAGGAAGTGCCTTTTAAGCCAGCTGAGAGCCAATGCCAGGGCAGATAGCCTTCTTGAATCTTCTACGCGCACCCTTGCCTTGATACACAGACTACTTTTTGCTTTGTGTAAAGGGTTAACTGGGTGCTCGAACCACTCAGAAACCGTACTTTCTCGAAAACTGGGGCAGTGGAGGCCGCTAGCAAACATTTAGGGGGGGATAGTATGCACAGTGTACAGTAGAGTAACATGGGTTTCTGAGACAGCGGGTCTTCCCGAGTTTAGCTCTCCTGATCAACACTTCGGTGTGGGCTGATAGCGGCTGAGGCCTTGGCATTTCACGCCTTTTTTTTTTTTGGACAGCAACACTCTTTGGACAGCGACATCTCTTGACTGGCGTTGGTTTCAGCCTTCTTTTACTTCCAAAATTTCTGCTGCAACTATTCGAGGCGTTTCAGTCAATGCTGATCAAGTCTGGGGTGGACTTCATACAGGAACCGCCCCACACCATGATCAGCTCATGGCTAGCGTCAAGAAAGGGGGGGAACATGGGGCGATGGACGGCAGTAACTGGGCGATTGAGAGTACTTTTTCGAGATTTTGCACTGAACTCCCTGTTTAGGTGACTGTAGCATGATTCCCCACGCCGAGACGGGGCGGTCTCTGAGCCACGATTCTCATCGCACTGACCAGGTGGGCTGATTTCTTAATTATGGGAATGTTATATTAATTCAAAGAGATTCTGGTTGATTGAGTGCTACGAAATCTCCTTCCAAGATACGGACAAAGCTTTCAAACTAATCAATAAAAATAACGCTAGCAAGATGAGATCCGTCGAGACAATCGCGTTAACTCTCCTGCTTTTCTTGAAAATTACCACCTGCGAGCCCATTTTAGACTGGCAACCTCACCTCAATGTACCAAACCACCATCAGCTCTTATCTAACCACCATGCCAACTGACGGCTTTAGAAGAATGACATCCTCCCTCGCGCAGATCTAAGCTGGACTACACAAGCCTTCCAAACACACTGCAACAACATAGATTACACTTATTACTCCGAATGTTGCGCAGCGAAAAGCGGATCTGGATGGCTCTCATGCAACGACGTCGGCTCGTGGTCGTTGAGTGGGTCAACAATTCTCTGCTACAATCTTGACGCTGGTCATGATTGCTGCAATGACAACAGTATTTGCGACACTGGCCTTGGATGTTGTGGGAATACATGTTGTCAGAACTCGGCATCGGTGACAGTGTGCGAAGATGGATGTATGTCGAAGAATGGCCTAGGCTGTGTTGCAGGAGAGAATGGAGCCAAAGGCACTTGTGCACATGGCGTTTCGGTAGGCAGCAGTTCAACATCAAAGGCAGCTGCCTCAACTACCACTACTTCCAAGGCCGGGTCCTCATCCACGCCCACTCCCGACCCATCTACTACCGCTTCTTCTCCTACAAACACAGTCGCCCCAGAGAAGTCGAGTCTGAGTTCAGGGGGGATTATCGGGATCGCAGTATCTGTGGGGTGCTCCGTCATTGGTCTCCTCTTTGGGATTGGATTCAAGATATACAAATACAACAAGCTCCAGAAAGAGAACAAGCAGAAGAAGGAGGAAGAGGCTCGACTTCAAGGAGGACCAGAAGGAAAGCTCAGGGTGAACTCATTCCCATCGGCTCCAGTTTCGCCATCTCCCGACTATACGCCATATTCGATCCCTGCTGAAAGAGGATTTTCTCCCGTCCCCGGAGGTTACACACAGTCTGGATATTACGGGAGATAATATATCCCTACAAAAAGGGGTCACAAGATTGAGCTTCTCTTTGATTTCTTCCTGTGAGCGTCCTTGGCGTTTCGTTGGTGTTTTTGATTCATTTGGACTGGCGGGTAGTTCTGGCTTGTTACTCGTTAGGAAATGATAATCTGTTCCATTTCAGAAAGAACACGAAGTCACGAGTAGGAATTTTACTAAACATGGTAGCGTTTGAGATCTCACCGTGATCCATAAACACTTGTCGCACACGCTCTTGGACCTCAACTGAAGCCCTTGATATTTCCTGTGAAGTGCGTATTTACTTTTATTCGTTTGACACAGTGAGGTCTGAAACAAAGAACAACTTCAAACGTTTACTAGGAATCGACGCGCCACATCAGTTCATTCACACGTGAAGTCTGAAACAAACCCCAAATAGGCAAGTTTGGCTCTATCTAACATCAGCCTTTTCCCTCATTGGATCCCAGAGTACCCAGGAATATCTGCTGATTCTATGCGTGCCTCTGAGCTGGTCATAAAGTCACAAAAAGATCTACGTTTGGTCACTATGTTGTGAGCTATTAATATATGAAGTCATGACTCTTATATTACACTTAAATAACCTTAAGTAGGCGTCCACTAATTTACTAACATATATAATTAGCTTATAATAGGAGAGAAGGAGAAGATAAGACTATACTCGTAATTATACTTTAACTTTTGGGGTTAGTATATATAGTTAGCCGTTAGGTTATTTTCAAATAGGTAGTAGTATAGCCCATTAGCCTTATAAGTCATATTATAGTAGAGCGGATACTCTCTTAGTGTCCTCCCCTTCTTCCCCCTCGTTATAGCTTAGATTATTAGTAGAGAAGTTAGGATTTGATTCGTAGACTCTTACGTTTCTCCTTCCTCCTAAGAGATATAATAACCCCTTTAAGGTAATTTATATAATACTAATCTTTATCTTTATTAGGAGTAATACTAATCAGGCTCGGCAAAAATACCTGAGGCATCAATACTACTATCGATAGTATTAGGTATTTTTCAGGCATCGTAAGAATCGATATGTATCGATACCTTATCGATTCTTACCCCTAAAAGTTATCTCTTTATTTTATTATTTTATTTATATAAGAATATAAGAATATGTAATTCCTTTTATTTCTAGTCTTTCTATTAAAAAATTTATTTACTATTATTAATAAAATTTAATAATATCTTAAATTTAAAATACCTCTCGTATTCGGAGAATTAAGCCCCGTATTCGTATTTCTTATCGAGGTACTAAATATATAAGCGAGCCTCACGAAAATCTCAAAAGCTCATTTTTACTTGAAATAGCCGCATTGAGATTAGTTTTAGCCTAAAGTATAAGATAAGTAGCTAGATAGAAAGCCTAAATTAAGGAGAATATTTGCGCTACCAAAAGTTTTCTTATAAGAGAAGTAGTTCTAAAGTTAATTGTAATTAAAGGGGAAAATTAGGTTCAGGGAATCGATGCTACTATCGATACTATCGATACCTTACGATTCTAGCATCAATACGTATCAATACCGGAAATTTAGGTATTTTTGCCGAGCCTGATACTAATACTAGTATAAAGTAAATAATATACCCTATTATATGTATTATAGAGTAGGAAATCGCCTTTACTATCCCTATAAATAGAGTAAGGGCAGTATCCTTTATAATACTAGTTTCTAGTAAGTTTAGAATTATAGCTAGTATATAAGGCGTTTTCGTCGTAATTTTTATATAAAGAGTAAGGAAGAATATCTCTTCTAAAGTTCTTAGTAGAGAAATCCTTACTATAAAGGTAGAGTTCTAAGCGACGTTCTAAAGGATCCTTATTATATAAGTTATAAGGAGAAAGCGGGTCATTTTCTATTAGTAAGGTATACTAGAACTTAGTAGATCTAGGAAGGAGAGACTAAAAATTTTCAATAGATAACCTTACTTATACTCTATTTATTTGGAATTACGAGTCCTTAAGGAGTCTATAATCCCCCTAGCTAATTTTGTATATGAGATCCTTATTCTATCCTATCTCTAGAAGAGCCTCTTATCCTATCTCTAGAAGAGCGTTATCTTATCTTATCTCTAGAAGAGCCTCGTCTTATCCTATCTCTGGAAGAGAGGTTTAGCTATCTATTACTCTAAGGTAATTGTCTTATATAAATTCGCCTCCTTTATATATACTAACTTCTATCGTATTATGAATTAGATCCGCTATAGGATCTAGAAGTAGGTTTAGAATAATTCTTTAGAAGGATAGAGAGGGATATATAAACCTACTAAGAAGTCACGAGTATAGTTCTTATCTTCCTAATTTACTAGAGGTTATATCGCTGAAATATAATCTAAGGAAGGAATCCTATTAATATCTTAGCTAGAGAGGTATTTTCCTCTATATATCCGGTTCTTATACTCGTACCTTCCGAAGCTTTTACTATATATAATATACTATTTTAGCCCCCGCGACTATAGTAGAGCTAGCTTAGTAGGGCGCTCTATATCCTCTCCTTTAGGGCAATTACTATAAAACTAGTCTCTAGTATAATTAGGGCTAACTTTATCGTAGTTTCTATAGATTAGGTAAGGGCGGCATAACATATAAAGCTATTTTCTAATAAGATCGGAATCGAGACTAATGAACTAGGTATTAAGTATATTTATTATTCCTTGAGCCTCTCATTAGTTACGGATCTTAACAGGTGTACTAGAGAACTCACCGTAAGGCTATTAGGTATTAAAAGCACATATAGCTTTATTAGATAGACCTATATAGAAGTAGTAGAGAAATTTGAGATAATAGTTAATAAAGTAGGATAATAGTTAAGTGTATATATCACGAAGGTTATTTTGGAGTAAGAGGATAAGACCCTAATATTAGCTTAGGCTACCCGCTCTCCTACTAAGGAAGCTCCTATATAAAAGATTAATTACTAACTCGGCTAATTTCTAGGTATAAGCCACTAGAGCAGGTAGGGCAAGTAGCTATAACCCCGAGACTTTTCATATACTAGGGCTCCGAGATAATCTATATTAGGTAGTAACCCTCCCTCCCCCTGAGTTCCTAACTCTACCTGCGATTTAATATATAATTTAGTCCCTAAGTAGGTCTAGTTATATTTCTTTATTCCTAGATATAGGGTTACTAGCTGTGAGAAATATAGTATAGTAAATATAGAGAGATAGATTATTATAATTATTAAATATATATATTATAGTTTCCTTACTACTACTTTCTCAAATATATGAGTATCTATTCTAGCTATACTTCTTTGTGATATATAATAAAAGATAAGCTTAATTAGGATTAGCTATTAGAAGCTAGCGAGGGGCTTATACTACGAACTAGAGTTATAGTATTATGAAATTTAGTTAACGAATTAGTGTTTAAGATCTTTAGTAATAATAAAATAGGATATTAATTTAATAAGAAATAACTTAAACTCTAATAATCGAGTAGCCTTAGAAAGTTAGGGAGAAAGTTACGACACTGAAATTTAAAATAGTAAGAGGTTTATTAAATAATATAGATAATTATAACTAGGATACGGAGTATTACTATAGTCCGAATTAGTACACCTAAGCTACTAATAATATTACCCCTACTATTAGTATTATTACTAGCTAGCTCTAGGCTCCTTAACTACATAGTACTAGTCTCACTACTTTAGACTCTTACCCTAGTATCACGCTATAGTAGTCCCTTACCTATAGTTTCTCTAGGTAAATTCCTACCTTTATATATTATAGTACTAGAGAGATAGACTAGTAGTAGTAATATGACTTTCAATTCTATATATAGTATTTTATCTATTATAAAGCTTCGAGTTTTCGAGTCTCTATTAGTTACTAGAAATTGAAATTTGATAGACCCTTTAGGTAATTCATTTATTATAAAGCTTAGTATATCCGAGTTTATAAACTCCCGTAAATATTATAGTAGTACCTACTATAGAAGCTATATCTTAGTAGCTATATACTTTATCTATATATCTTATTAAAGGGTATTTATAGATAGTTAAAGTTAACTTACCTATAGAGTTAACTTAAAGTTAATCACGTTTATCCTATAGTAAATAATAGAGGGGATAGTAGTAGCGAAGGCGATTATACTAAGAATTTTATTAGACTAGAGAATATCGGGGATTAGAGTTTAGTCTTTTCCCTAATACTAATAGATTAGTGTCTTATATAAGCTATAATAGTAATACTAATAGAAACCAAATAGTGTATAATACTCTACTATAAAGAATATAAGACTTATAAGATAAAGCCCCTTATCTGCTTCCTTCTATAAATAAGGTAATATTAGGGAGAGTATAGATACCACGATAATAATAACTATATAAATTATTACTAGGTCCCTATACTTATTATAAAACTTCTCGCCGGCTAGAAATATTAATATATACATCTACTAAGAATTTAACCTACTAGTTAATATAGCTCCCAAAGAACTAGGTAACTCACCTAATAAAGGATTAAAGCTCTATTAGCTAATGAGAGAAGAATCTATCAAATAATTTCTTTCTTTTACTAAATAGAAAACACTAAGAGTAATATACTAATAACTAAGAGTATCAAAGTTAGGACTATATTAATTTTGGAGATTTCTTTATACTAGTACTACTAGGTAAGGATCTATTTATACTAGTACTATTAAGTAAGGATTTATTTATACTAGTACCGCTTAGTAAGGATCTTTTTATATAAGTATTACTAGGTATAGATAATAGCCTTAGCTCCTATAATATATACTACGAAGATAGAGAGTATTAGTAATAGAACTAATATAGGTATTTCTTAGAATAAGTAAAGGTAGTTAATCTAGATTAGCTCATTAAAGACTCCTAGAAAACTTCTACTAGAGCTAGGCGCGAGGATATAGGTGCCCTATAGGCGGCGTATAAAAAGAGGGAAAGGTTATAAGAGGAACTCGGTATAGGAAATTAATTAATTAGGAATAATCTAAGGCGGGTATATATATATTACCTTATTCTATTCTATTAATATTCCTATATATATTTTTTATCTAGTCTATAGTAATTCGTCTATCGAGAAATAATTACGTGAATTATCTCTCGTATTTAGATAGCTAAGATTATTCTCTAATCTATATAGTATTAAACTATAAAGGAAAATACAACGATATTAAGAAAACTAATTATTTTTGGGTATTAGATTAAAAGTCTATAGGGAGGGAAAGATAGGCTATATATAAATTAAGGCTATATAAGTAGACTAATAAGACGCTACTCCCCCGCTCTTCTAATAATTAATTAACTAATACTAAGGGACATCTCGCTTAAGGATACTCTACTAGTATTAATAGTTAGGAAATAAGAGATATCTTAATTACCTATAAGTATACTAGACCTAGTTCCTAGCCAGGTATCCTCTATGAGATACCTAGGTATTTATATAAGTAAGTACTTATTTGGAAAGATTAGCCCCTTACTACTAATTCGATCCTATTATATAGACCTAGTTCCTTACTTTTTTACTACCCTCTCTACTCTTTCACTACCCTTTTACTACCCTTTTACTACCCTTTACCTATAAATTAAGTATTATTCCATATATTTTTCACGCTATATTTACTACCTATTACTTACCTATTCCTTACCTATTTCATATCTATACTATTTCTTTACTACCTATATCTTAGCTAATTACTATCTAGTCTTAAATCTATTATTTTAGATATTACTTCTATAAAGTAACCTTAAGCTTATTAGATAGGATAGTATTAGTATAGTTTCCCGGAGGTCATATAATCTTGTTACATGACCTCGCTTCCTATATATAGGATATAGGACATGGGACATAGGACATGCGGGAAGCGGGACATACTAGTACTAATTAGGCTTAGCGTATTTAGGGATCACATATTAGAACCTCAATACTATAATCCCTACTTATAGAATATAACAACTTCACTAACCTACGTAATTAGTATTCCACGACTACGTAACGGTACTACGCATTACTAGTGAACCGACACTAATTAGTCTATATTTAGATTAGAAGAATCTCAGGATTTATCTATTTATATATATAGATCAGAGAATAGAAGGTTGCGCTAAATGAGGTATCTAGTAGCCCTTAGCAAAATCGATCTAGCCTATATCGAGGGGGAACTACCTATTAACTCCACGATTTAAAGCATCCGGTGGCCTAAGGGAGAAGACAGCTAGCTCTTACCAATTAATAAGTAGTTAGCTATTTAATTATCCATTTAGTCTATTCGACCCTACTATCCTTTAAAACCAACTTCGTTTAGTACCAAGACTACCTTCTTGGCAACTAACTTTTCACTTACACACCACTATAGCCCCTCCTCCGGGAACGTATACCCCTGAAGCCCTACAAGTTTTTCAGCTCCTACTCCGATTTTACTATCAAGTTAAGCCCTTTAAGCTTTAGAACCCCTCCAGAAACCTCGATATTTCATACCCTAAATTTCCTATCACGGATGAAATATTTACGACCCTCGACTCTATAACTAATAAAACCAATACCTCTTCACGAATTACCTTCGAATCCCTCTTACTACGAATCACACATATATACTAAGAAGGGCTTAGCCCTAGAGGTTCGGGATAGCGAACTAATAGGATAGATACGAGTAGATAAAGAAGTAGAAGGACAGTATTAACTTAGAAAACTCTAATAAGAAGGATATTCTGGACTACCTTAATACTAGATTATTCTAGTATAAGGTAGAAAAGTTAACTAATAAAGACCTCTAGGAGCTATATAAGAGAGACTTCATTAACTTCAATATTAATATATTCGGATTACTAGATTAACGTAATCTATATTAACTATAAGCTATTCTATAATATAGTGGCGTTTATATCTAATAAAACTAAGGTCGCTTTACTATTATATAGTCTCTAGTTAATGTAATTCAGGAGGAAGAATAACACGTATAGACTACGGACGATATTATCTCCTATTAATAAGACCTTAAAGTAGGCCCTATAACCTCGTTATATATATCCCTTAAGAACGGTATTACAAGAAATCGATATATTGAACTAATCGTCATATATACCCCTTAACTACTACCTCTACTACCTTAACCTTAACCTAAACCTTAACCTCAACCTCTACCTCCACTAGAATAAGGTATATAGAATATCAACTAACCTCCTCTACTACTCCCACTACCCCTACTACTTATACTACCTCTAAATAGTGCCTAGTTAAGCTTAGCCGGAAAGCTAATCGGGGAAGTCGCCAAAATCTATACTAAAGAATAGAAGTATAATAGAACTAATAGTAGTTTCAACTATAAACTCACTATCTTCCTTAATATCTATTAACGTATAGACCTTCTATAGGAGGCACTCATGAGAGCTTTCCCTACTATACTAAAGGGTCTAGTATAAGACTACTTTTACAATAACCAGCTATCTCAATAAACCTATAAAGTAGCCTATATAAATATTCGTAACTTCTTTAAAGGTCCCAAGTATTAGCGACGAAATCTAGACAAGTGGAACACTACTAACTTGAATTCTATAATAGCTAAGTACCCTAAAAAGTCGATATTTGAGGTTATTTAGATTCTAATTAACGACTTACGCTAGTTATAGTATAGACTTACACCTGTACTACGAAGCACCGAATTCCTATATAATAAGATCATTACCGCTTACTAAGGCTCTCTAGTATACTAATACGTAGTCTCAGACCCTCCTATGGATCTCGGCTAGCTTATCCATAAGCTATAGTCCTCTATTACCACATATAAGAAGGAGCAATAATAGATTAATAGCGAATCCACCTTCTTTACTAATCGACGATTCTATTCGAATAACCGCCAGTTTAGGAACCGTCGAAACGACTACGGTTATAGTCACGGGAGCGGAAATCATAATAACTACCATAATATCTACTTGAATTCCTATAAGCCCCGCTACAGTAATAGCAATATAAACGCCCTGAAGTCGTGCTTTATATATAAGAGACTAGACTACCGCTCCTGGAAGTATTTACCAGAGAAATAATAAGACGAAAAGGCTCGATTTAGAGCTAGAAACCTCTATTAATTTAAGGCCCTGAACTCCCGAAACTTTAATAAGGAGTTTAGCCGCTTATACCTATAATATATAGCTCATATAGAAGGCGAATAAGAGATATACTAGAATAGTGAGGATAATCTAGGTAATAATTTTAAGGCTCTTTTAATAGATATAATTAATAATATAGACGAAGTAGAAGTAGAGGACAAATACTAATACTCAGATTCCTTCTTTACTTCCGTCGAGAGTCTCCTAGCCGCTTTGGACATATAACCACCTAACGATTAAACTCTTAACATACGAGCTCCTAAAGTACTAATAATAATAGCTAATAGCCTTATAGATAAACTTACCTCTCTTTCCTTTATACACTAATTAACAGGTGAGAACTATACTATAGAACCTAGAGAACTACCTATAGAAGATACCTAGACCTTTATAGTAAGAGGTATATCTAGATACAGTAGTTAACACTTTTACGGAATCATAATCGACACTAGAGCCTCTAAATACTCAACTACCGGTCTTAATTAATTCCAAGCTCTATAGCAAACTAATAATAGCGTCGCGCTTAACGAGAGCACTAAAGGTCAAGTTACTATCTACTTTAGTATAGGCTCTTCTACTTCTATTAGTTCTATAGTTATAGAAACACTAATTAGGCAAGTATAATTCCATATTATACTCTTAAAAACTCTATTCCTACTTAGCTTAGATAATATAGATAAGCTACGAGTCTACTTCAATAATCTCACTAATTATATTATCACTTCCACTAGACATCACGTACCTATTATACGACATTTCGGTTACTCTTTTCTACTTTGGAATAATGCGTTATAAAGCCTTATTTCCAAATCCTTTACCTATAATCCATACTTCCTTATAGAGACTGAATTACGATATCTCTATCGCTAATTCGGCTATCTATTAGTTAATAAGCTCCGAAACTTACTAGAATAAGCTAGCCACGAAGTCAATACGGAAGCCTTAAAATACCTTACGAAATACTATAAGTAATACTAGAAGAATAGTAAATTACCTAGTTAATTTAAGTTTAACCTAAGAGACGATATTAGCTTTAACCTCTCGATTATCGTCGATATATTCTATATCCTCGGGAAACCTATTCTCTATATCGTCAATAAGGGCACTAGATATTATAGGGGCTATTAGCTCTAGAATATTAGTGCCATATATACCTGGGATACCCTAAAGATATACTAGATTAATACCTATTTAGGCCCTCCTAATTAGATTATAGTAGACGCCAGAAAGTAGTTTACTAGTAAGGAGTTCGCTCAGCTTGTAAATATAATAGGAATAAAGGTGAAAATCGTCCCTATAGAAGCTTATAACTCTATAGGAATCGTCGAACACTACTATGGGCTAGTTCAATATACCTACTTAATTATTATAGCCGAAATTAAGGGAATTAGTAAGGAGATAGCCTTATAGATAGCTTTTAAGGCTCTTAACGATACCGCAGGAATTAGTGGGATTATTCCTACCCTCCTAGTCTATAGCGCACTACCTCGATTAAGCGAATATAATGCTCCCGTACCTACTATTTCCTAACGTGCAATAGCCCTAAAGAAGGCGACAGTAGAGATTTAGAAGCTATAAGCTAAGCGCTAAGTCGAAGACGCCCTAAACACATATAATAGCCCCTCCACAAGTAATATCCATGAGCTTATACTTAATTCGAACGTCTTAGTATAGCGCGAGGGGAATACAGGTTAACTAGGCAGTTAGTAGGGACTATATAAGCTAGTAGCAATAGAAGGGGAGTCATGCGTACTAGCTTTACCACGCGGTAATACCACCTTCCGCTTAACCTCCATAAAGCCGTTCTATATAGGGGATATTAAGGCTAGTTCTAAGGGTCCTAAGGACGATCCTAAATATAACGGCGAAGGTGATATAGGCGTGATTCCTCCTACTATACTACCCATTCCACTAAAGCATAGTAGAGGTAAATCCCGCAAGAACCCTAATATAATAGTATTCCTATAGGACAACGACCTATATAAGGATTCCCGTTAAACTAAGGTCACTAGCCTCCTAGAAAAGGGCATATTTAAGGTTATTCCCAGATCTCAGGTGCCACAGGAGGTATATATCTTCAACTCTCGCTTCATTAACGAGATTAAGAATAAGGGGATAGATAGAGAACTCAAGAAGTCAAGACTAGTCATTTAAGCCTATAATAACGGTGAGAAATATATGGTATTAACGTAATTACTAACTATTTAACGAATTAGCTAGAGAGTTATCCTCTATATTACTACTATAACTATAGGAACTATAGGACTATACCTACGGGATATATCGCAAGCCTATATCTAGTCATTAACCTTACTAAATCACGACTTCTATATTAATCCACCTCCTAAGCTTACTAATTAACTAAATCTAGAGGCTAGTTCGGTATTAAAGGTCATAAAACCACTTTACGGAGTACCGGAAGCCGGAAACCACTAGTTCAAGACTTACTATTCTCACTACCTAAACGAGCTAGCTATGAAATAGTTGACTTACAACCCGTGCTTACTCTATAGTAACTACCCCTTTAGTATCATTGGCCTTTAGACTAATAATACTCTATTCGTGGGAGATAATAACTTTACTAAGGTGAAGCATCTAAAGCTCTAGGAGGCTAATTTCCTAGCTAAGGAGCATGAACGCCTTATAACTAACCATAATCTCAAGTTTAATAGAGGTATTATTTATACTAACTCTACTAGCATTACTCATATATAGGAACGCTAGTGTAGTAACCTCTACCCGGTAATAGTTAAGAACACGACTATAACTAGTAGTAGGGGCATTATACGTCGAAACCTTATAATTAAGGAATAATATATTACCCAGCGAGCTTAAGGAGCGTATATCGCATTAACCTACTAACCGGAGGCTTCATATAACTACTTAGTAGCCGCTTAAGCTATTAAACCCACGGAAACTGACGTTAAAGCCCTTAATAAGCGTATTTAATAGCAAATCGAAAATGCCGCTAGAGGACTACGCTTCGTGAAGCTAGATAAGGAGTCCCTACACCTAATCATCTTTATAGACGCCTCCTTTACAGGTAATCGGGACCTCTCTTCTTAGATCGGATACGTTCTAGTCCTAGCAGATAGCTTAGGACATACTAATACGATCTACTAGTCCTCCACAAAGTATAAGAGAGTTACTAGAAGCGTTCTAGCCTCTGAACTTTACGGCATAGCTCACGGCTTTAATATAGGCGATTTAGTCAAGTCTATAATTAATAAAATACTCGAAATCGAAGTCCCGCTAGTCATCTATATAGATTCCAAGTCCCTTTACGAATACCTAGTCAAGCTAAGAACCACATGAGAAAAGCGACTCATAATCGATATAATATGCCTCTACTAGGCTTATAAACGATGAGAGATTACGGAGGTTAAGTGAATTAAGGGAGAGTTAAACCCGGCCGATTTAGTGACGAAATTAAAGCCTACGAATACCCTTAAATACCTGCTTAATACGAATACTATATAATTGGACATAGAGGAATAGGTCAAACACGGATAAGGTAAACGGAGGGGCATAAGGGTGGGAAATGGACATATTCGGAGGGAAATGGGCGTATAGGATAGAAATATCGATAGGGATACACACACTAAGCGCTTAGGGATAGTCTAGCACTAGGCCGGATTAGGAAATCTATATGCGAATAGGGGACACTATTTTTCGTGCATTTTTAGTACTTTTACGTCGGTTTTTCGCGTTTTTCAGGTAGTTGCCAGTATTAGTATAGTTTCCCGGAGGTCATGTGATCTTGTCACATGACCTCGCTTCCTGTATATAGGACATGGGATATGGGACATGGGACATGCGGGAAGCGGGACATACTAGCACTAATTAGGCTTAGCGTATTTAGGGATCATATATCAGAACCTCGATACTATAATCCCTACTTATAGAATACAATAACTTCACTAACCTATGTAATTAGTATTCCACGACTATATAATAGTGCTACGCGTTACTAGTGAACCAATAGATAGTAATAAAGCTAGTATATTAGAAGATACTTATTCTCTAGTATACTACCTATAGACTAATATCTATATACCCCTCCTATTATTCCTATATTATATATTCTATCCCTTAGGAGAATTAGTGTTTTCTCGAGTAGTAACTATCTCCTCATAAGGAAAATAGCCTAAATAGTCGCCTTAAATACCCAAATACCCTACCTTAGCTTAGTACCTACTCTATATTTTAGTACTATTACTAAGAGATATATATTTATTTGAGTTATCGCCTCGTTATATTTACTCTTAATTCTTAATACCTACTACTTATTAAGCTTAATTAATTACTTCTCTTCTACCGCCTCTTATACCCTAACCTTATAATTTATACTATATAAGAGAGTTTAGAGATATAAATCTCCTAAGCTAATATAACTAATAGTATACCTATATAACTTAATACTTAGCTATAAGTCTAAACTCACTAGCTATACTTAATATATACGAGAATTACTATAACTATAAGCTAGTTAAAATCACCTTAACCTAGTACTCTAATACTCGCCTAATACTACACGATAGGTAGTAGTAATAGTAGCTATAATAGCTACCTCTAGCTAAAGAGAAAATACATTTAATTTCGGATAACTTATAAAACAGGAACCTTTATCTCATATACCGCTTATATCTATATCTACTAGCTAGTAATACTTATAGTTACCTAAGTTAGAGCCTATATATATTAACCCTAAATAATTCCGCCGAATTCTAATACACTATAAGGAAAGAGACTAATTAGAAAAGCTTTATTATTAGATACTAGTAAGAAAGCTATACCTCTATAAAAGTAGGTATAATTACGTGATAAGAAGACCTAGAGGGCTAGGTAGAAGATTCCTAATAGCTAATAAAGTGAAAGAGATAGAGAAGACAAAGGAAGGTAGTATAGAGGGTAATAGACCTTAAGAGATACTTATAAAGATATTAAATAATAGAGAATTAGGCGGGAAACGAAAAAGTAATACTAATAATTCGAGATCTAGTAAGAGAGTAAGGCAAAATACCCTCCTAGTAGTATGAGGATAGTTAGTTTATTAAAAGATAGTCCTTTAAGTTATCTTAATTCATATTTCTTTTCGTATAATTCTTTAGATTTAAGATAGAGCTTTAAAGGTAGAAATTTTGAGCCAAAAAGGACTTAGAATTTAGTTATTTATTCCTAAGCATATTTCGAATTAGTCTAAATATAGTCTATAATATAAGCTTTACTATATATCATCCTCCTATTTCTATATAATCTATTACTTAGTAGTACCTATATTATACTCGAAAATTAATAGTATAAAATCCATTTAGTCTCGTCTATATCGAATAATGATATTTTACGAATATATAAAGAATAAAAGTAAAGAAGGGGAAGATAATATAGAATTATTATAATCTATAAGTTAATAACTTCTATAGTTTTAATATCTCTAAGGGCAAAAATGTAAATAGCTTAGAGGAGTTTTATATAGAGGGTATAGAAGAGTTATAGGCGAAGAAGCTATATTTAGAGGTATTAAACTAATTAATACCTATTATTAGATTAACTAAGATTATAGTAATACCCTTCGTTACCTCTATTAGTAGGTGCGGCTATTTATAGTCTATACTCTTAGGGCTAGGGAATATTAAGTATATTTAAAGAGTAGCTAGTTATACTCTTAATAATAGAGGATATATTAGGAAGATAGTAGTAATAACTATTAATATAAAGCTATAATTTTATTAGGAGAGTTATAAAGCTTAATACTAGGTATTTAAATATAATACTAATAAATACCGGGCTAGAGGGTAATAGGAAATAAACTATACTAGATATACTCTATAGAACTCTTATTCTTAACTAAAGGATAATATAGGGAGTAATTATTCTATAAACTAAATAGTTTAATAGTCTAAGTATTAAATCTATATAGAGTTACTTGAATAATTATCTTAAAGAAAAGAAGTTATACTTCGTAAAAGTAAATAAGAGGAATAGAAGGAGAATTATAGAAAGCCTTTCCTCCCGCGACTCCCTTAGTACTAAGTTAATAAATACTCAGGGTAATTAAATAGTTTAAGTAGCTTATATAATACATCTAATAGTGTCTTTCGTATATAAGTTAATACCTTTAGATATTTATTATTAGACGTATCTTCGTATCTCCTTACTACTATACCTTCGTGCCTTCATACCTGTCCTCTATATAGCTAAGAACCGGGATTACCCTATCCTATACCTATTCCTGAATTTGGGTAGTTAGGCTAGGACTATAATCTCTGCCTTATTTATATAAAATAATAAACTTACCTCTAGAAATTAGCTAAGGTATTTTGTGTTCTAATTATTACCCTCTTTACTTAAAAGCCTCGAGCTATTCTTCCTCCTTATAGCGGTTATATAGCGGGCTATCACGGTAGGATACCTACTAATAATCCGGTAATAGACCGAAATAATTGAAGTAACTCATAATTTGGTCTAAAAGGGGCTCGCTTATTAACCGAGATTTAGAGGTAGCTTATATTTAGTGACCCCTTTCTTTCTACTATTATCTAAGTCCCTATAGTAAGTATAGAAAAGATTTATAGGTATAAAGATCTATACCTAAACTCTAACTTCTCTACTAAATAGACTCTCCTAGTAGTAGGCTAGCCTATAAGACAAATTCTCACAAGGTATAAACGAAAAAACAAGTAACTACTAGTATAGCCCTAAAAATACCGCGAAATTATTTATTTTTATAGCTTCCTTATTAGGCTCTTTCTAATTAATCCATCCTAATTAGATTATAACTATTTAGAGTTTAAAGTTATAAAAGTTACGTTATCACTAATTCATAAATTAGGGTTATTTACTAAGGAGGATATTAGGGAAGATAAGATAATTAT
Source organism: Hyaloscypha sp. PMI_1271 (assembly GCA_021399465.1). NCBI lineage: Eukaryota > Fungi > Ascomycota > Leotiomycetes > Helotiales > Hyaloscyphaceae > Hyaloscypha > Hyaloscypha sp. PMI_1271. Next base: position 292,530 of record JAJTUS010000054.1, read on the forward strand.
TAAGTTAATAGGGAGGAGAGTTATAGTTAAGGAGGTAAATACTCTAGAGAAGTATTACTAGGGGATTAGTATTAAGGAATATTTCCTATTCACAGTTAATAAATACGATATTATTAACTATATATATAAGTCTAATACTACCCGCTTTACTAATTATAGCTATAAGCCAAATATAGAGGTAAAGATAATTAAGTTAAGGGGGAAGAATAGTATTATCTACTTCTCGAGGTATATAATTAAGAAAGGTATATTTTCCTCTATTATTATTAGGACTTATAAATAACTTTTAAAGGTAAGGAACTTACTCTAGGCTATAACTTTAGTCTCAAGATTAGAAGCTGCTATCGTAACTCTTATAATTATAGTATATTAACTTACTAGGGCTTTATTAACTAGAATAGTAAACGAGGATCTTACTAATATTATCTATATAATAATTATAATTATTAAAAGCTTAAATATAATACTATAGTAGGAAAAGGGAAGAAACGGGAATGTGATTAGAAGATAGAATAGTAAATATAGTTTATTAATATAGTAGTAAAATATATATTTTTAACCCAAAAATAACTAATTATTATAACCTAAGTCTATAGCTCCTTTATTAGGAAGAGCTCTAACCTAGTTACTAAGAACTAGTTCTTAGGGTATTAGATATATTAAGAGTAGAGGTAGCTTCTAGTATAGAGGCTAGAGTAGAGCTTATAGGAGGAGGCTAAGGATATTAGTCTTAACTTCTCTACTCTTCTCATATAATAACTCTCTAGAGCTATCTAGTTCGAGTCCCTCTAGAGTAGATATATGAGTATAGTATATAAACTTATAAATAGCCTAAATAAATTCCTCTTATAGCTTCTTAACTTCTAGCTCTAAATAAGTATATGTGTTTACTAAGTTCATATAATAAATACCTAATAGTATTTAATTAGGGATTTAATTGAGTTAGATATTAGCTTAAACGTAATCTTATTCTATAATACTATATCTATAAATATGATATATACTTCGATATAAATAAGCTAGAAAGCCTATATTAAAGGGATCGAGTCCTTAAGTTCGGTGTCTAGAGCTCTATAAAGTATAATAGAGACTAAGGTCTATATTATAGTTAAGGACAATAGTGTTTTAGTTAAATAACTTTAGTATTATTATATACTACTACTATAATAGAGCTTAGTTATATGTTTTAGTATTAATATTAACTAACTCTTTATCTTAGAACCTAGAATAATATAGATAGAAGTCCTAGGCACGAAAGTAGTAGTAGAAGCTAGTAGTAGAAGACGTACTAGGGTATATATCTCCTTATACCCCCCTATAATAGCTTTTAGAATTATAGTTAGATACTATCTAGAACTAGGATAAGCCTCTAAATACCTTTATAATTATTAGTACAACCGGTTTCCCGAAGGTCATGTGATTTACGTCACATGATTTCCTATATATAAGACATGAGACATGGGACATGCAGGAAATAGGACATGCTAGACACTAGCACTAATTAGGATTAGCGTATTTAGGGATTATATATTAGAACCTCGATACTATAATCCCTACTTACTAGAATATAATAACTTTACTAACCTATATAATTAGTATTCCACGACTACATAACGGTACTATATATTACTAGTAAACTGATACTAATTAGTTTATATATATAAATTAGGAAGGATTAAGCTACGCTTACTTAAGATTCGGTTCCTTGGGGATAAAGCTATTATTTAAGTTAAAGAGGGGAAATACTATTAACTACTTTACCTATAATTCGGTTCTATAAGGAGGAAAGACACTATTTCTTACTAATTAAAGAATAGTTAGCTATTTAACTATTTTTTGACTTTCTTTTACGTTAAAATCAACTTTCTATAGCTACCTAAACTCCTAGAAACTCCGATTTTTAGAACCTCTTTTCCGGAAATCGAGATATTTCGTTCCTAAATTTCTTAATTTCTAGTAACTACCTCCTATAATCACCTTTATGAACTACCTGAACTACCCTCTTTACGAATTACCTCTTTACGAATTACTATACCTCGGACTAGGTACGAGCCTAGGGAACTACTACTAGTATAGCGGATAATATCCTCTCTGGATTAATTGAATCGAATCCTACTCCCTCCTCTATATCTAATAATAGCTAAGATAACTATAGAGAGCTAGTATAGAAGTAGAGACCCGGAATTATTATAGCTAAGGCTATAGATAAAGATCTCACTAAATTCGTGAATACTAAGCTATATCTCTACTACCTCTATAAGATAATTAATAATAACCTATAAGAGCTATTTAGATATAACTTTAAAGACTTCACTTCCCGAGCTAACTTTAATAGACTCGATTTCGTAGAACTTCAATGTCTATATAAAGTCCTTCGATATAGTAGAGTATATGTTTAATAGAATAAGGGCTCTACCTTAATAGCTTATACCTTATTAGCTATTATAAGAGAGAAGGAACTATATATATAGATATAGGAGGATATACTTAAAGTAAAAGTAGATCTTATAAAGGGACTAATTCAATTAGCCTTTATTACTACTATAGAGAATAAGTACTTATAACCTCGACTTACTATACCCCTTCTATTACCTCTTATAATTCTATTACCTCCTCCTCTAACTACTCCTCTTCCTCTTCTATTGCCCCTACTATTATAGTATCCTATACCTCTATTAGATTATATAAGTATAGTACCTATAAATACCCCTAGAGTAGTAAATATAGGTATACTACTATTCCTACTAGTAAACGTACCGGTATTCCTACTACTACCCCCACTACCTCTACTAGACCTAAATATTACCTAATTAGGTTTAGCTACTAGACTTATCACAGAAGTAGCTAAGATCTATATAGAGGAATAGAAGTATAACGGTTCTAATAGTAGCTTTAATTATAAACTTATTATCTTCTATAATATCTATTAATATATAGAACTCCCCCTTAGAATATATATATAAGCCTTTCTTACTATACTAAAGGAACTAGCCTAAGACTACTTCTATAGTAATCTATTATCCTATTACTTATTTAATAATGCCTATATAAGTATCTATAACTTCTTTAAGGGACCCGGATACTACTATATAAACCTAGACAAATAGAATACTATTAATCTAACTACTACGACTACTAAATACCCTAAAAAGAGCACATTTAAGGCTATTTAGATACTAATTAATAAGTTTCATTAACTATAATATAGCCTTACACCCGCCTTACGAAGTACTGAATTCCTATATAATAAGGTCATTACTACTTACTAAGGTATTTGAGCCTATAGATACGCTATTTTAGACCCTCCTCTAGATCTCGCCTAGCTTATTAATAAGCTCTAGTCGTCTATTACTATATACGAGAGAGAATAATAGACTAATTCTAGTACCTTCTTTACTAATCGATAATACTACTTAAATAGCTAGAACCGCTAGTTTAGTAATCGTTAATACTTAAGCCGAAATTACGGAAATCGAGATGACTACTCGAATAGCTATAAGCCCCGTGACTGCGATCATAATCGTAACGACTATTCGGATACTACGAAGTCGTGCTTTATATATAAGAAGCTAGACTACCGCTCCTAGAAGTACTTACTAGAGGAACGAGAGACTAAAAAGGCCTGATTTAGAGCTAGAAACCTTAGTTAATTTAGTAGTAAGGCACGAACCTCCCGAACCTTCGATAAACGCTTTAATAGCGCCTATTTATAGTATATAGCTAAAGTCGAGAGAGAACTTAAGAGTAGTAAAGACGAATTAAGTAATGCTTTTAAAGCTCTCTTAGTAGATATAGACGACAAAGACGAAGAGGATTAACCTACTAATTCCTACTTCACTTCTATTAAAAGCCTCTTTACTACTTCGGATATATAAGCCCCTAATATATAAACTCCTAAACTACTAATAATTATAGTAAATAACCTTATAGATAACCTCACAAAGCTCTCATTTATACACTAATTAACGAGCGAAAATCACGCCCTAAAGCTAGACTTAGAACCTAATAGAATACCTATAAAAGATATCTAAACCTTTATAGTAGGAGATATATCTAGATATAACGCTTAACGCTTTTATAGAGTCATAATTAATACTAGAGTAGCTAAGTTTTCAACTACTAGTCTCGATTAGTTTAAGGCTCTATAGTATACTAATAATAGCCTTATTCTCGACGAGAGTACTAAGGGTTAAGTTATAGTTTACTTTAGTATTAGATCCTCTTCTTCTATTAGATCTATAGTAATAGAAATACTAATTAAGTAAGTATAATTCTATATTATACTTATAAAGACTCTATTTCTCCTTAGCTTAGCTAATATAGATAAGCTACAAGTCTACTTTAATAATCTTACTAATTATGTTATTACTCTCACTAGACGTCACGTACTTATCATATAACGTTTTAGTTACTATTTTCTGCTTTAGGATACTATATTATAAAGCTTTATTTCTAAGTCCTTTACCTATAATCCCTACTTTCTTATAGAGGCTAAATTACGACGATTATACTATTAATTCGGCTATTTATTAGTTAGTAAGCTCTAGAACATCCTAGAACAAGCTAGCTACGACATTAATATAAAAGCCCTAGAATACCTCACGAAGTACTATAAATACTATTAAAAGAATAGAGTATCCCCTAGATAATTTAGATTTAACTTAAGAGATAATATAAGCTTTAATTTCTCGATTATCGTTAATATCTTCTATATCTCTAGGAAGCCTATACTCTATATAGTCGACGAAGGTACTAAATACCACGGGGGCTATTAGCTCTAGAATATTAGTACTATATATACCTAGGATACCCTAAAGCTATATTAGATTAATACTTATTTAGGTCCTCTTAATTAGATTATTACAGACACCGGAAAGTAGTTTATAAGTAAGGAGTTCACTTAACTTATGAATACTATAGGAACTAAGGTGAAAATTATCCCTATAGAAGTATACTACTTTATAGGAATTATTAAATACTACTATAGCTTAATTCGACACGCTTACCTAATTATTATAGCTAAAGTTAAGGGAATTATAAAGGAAATAGTACTATAGATAGCCTT